>PVJS01046813.1:0-15642 GCA_004027185.1 Glis glis
CCGGGGATTGAACCCAGGGGCGTTCTACCTCCGCGCTACACCCCCGGCCCTATTTTTTTATACTTTATTTTGAGACCGGGTCTCACGAAGTTGTGGAGGGCCTCATTAAGTAGAGAGGGAGGGAGAGAGAGAGAGAGAGAGAGAGAGCGTGCGCACGTGCACGAGCTGAGGCTGGCCGCGAACCTGGATCCTCTGGTCTCCGCCTCCCAAAGTATTGGGATTACAAGCGTGCGCCACCACGCCCGGCTCTTTTTCTTTCTTTTTTTTTTTTTTTTTGTGGTACTGGGGATTGAACCCAGGGCATTCTACCTGCAAGCTACACCACCAGCCCAATTTTATTTCTTAATTGGAAAGAAGGTGTCACTAGGTTGCTGCGAGCCTTGGTAAGTTGCTGAGACTGGCTTCGAAGCCGCCATCCTACTGTCTCAGCCTTCCAAGTACTGGGATTATAGGCGTGTGCCACCATGCTTGGCTCAAATAATGTTTCTAAAGCTTGACTTTTCAAAATTGAGTTTCGAAGCCGGGCGTGGTGGCGCACACTTGTAATCCCAGTATTTGGGAGGCTGAGACCGGAGGATTGCAGGTTCATGGCCAGTCTCAGCGACTTGTGAGGCCCTCCACAACCTAGTGAGACCCTGTCTCAAAATAAAGAATAACATAGGGCTGGGAGTGTTGCTCAGAGGTAGAATGCCCCTGAGTTCAATCCCCAGTACCACAAAAAACAAACAAACAAACAAACAAACAAACAAAAAACAAACAAAGTTGAGTTCTGGACCCTTCAGGGTGATTCACGGATCTAATTGGGGGAAGGGAGGAATGGAAACATGAAATTCTCAAAATTATCTTAAAACACGATTGCTGTAAATCCTGGGTATAACTAAACATGCCTGCCCTTGCGTGGGGAGGAAAGAATCAGCGGTAATGACCTGGGGGACTCTGGCCCCTCATTCCGTGGACACCCCTCTAAATAAACGTGCAGTCCAAGCAAAGTAATATTTTTGGTTATTGCAAACGAAGCTGCACATTGGTGAGTGTCCATGCCCGGCTCCTCCTCCTTAGACTGTGACCCCAAGGCTCCTCCTTTCCAGAAATTCCCAAAAGACTATGGCAGGTGATGGCAGCCCACACCTCTCTTTCTGAAGGGAGCCCTGGATTGAAACAATGGGGTTTGGGTTTCATTCCACAGAGCTGGCCACCCCTGTGTTAGTGGATTCGTAGCAGAAAAGGCGGCTTTCTGGTTTTTCTGAAATCCTCCTGCCTGCCCTCCTCCCCTCTTGAATTTGATCCTGGGGCTTGATTGGGACTGTGATCAGAATTACTTTTTTTTTTTCTTTTTTGGTGCTGGGGATTGAACCTAGGGACATTCTATCTCTGAGCTCTACCCCCAGTCCTTTTTATGTTTTGTTTTAAAACAAGGTCTTGCTATATTGCTGAGGGTCTTGCTAAGTTGCAGAGGCTGGCCTAAAACCTATGATCCTCCTGTCTCAGCCTCCCAAGTACTGGGATTACAGGTATGTGCCACCACGCCAAGCTGGTTAAATATAATACTCAGTTTGCTTTTGAATTTAAGTTCACCCAAATCTCCCTTGTTAGCCGTGCATTAGAGAAGTGTAGAAATCGCTTCCTTTCTCAACTTAAGTCTCTAATAGTGACTCTGGACTCAGAGCTACTACCTCCCCACCCTCCAGTCCAAGCGATTGGAGCAGCCAGTGGGTGTCCCGGCAAATGAGCACATTTCTTGGGGGATGAGGCTGTCCTTGGTGTCTCGATGGCCCTCTGCCGCCAGGATAGGTCTGTGCATGGCGGTAGACTTGTCCCTCTCAGGACCTTTGTGATGCGGGGTGGGACAGCTGAGATGCCTGACCAAAGTGGCAGCATATATGGCTGTGAACAAGAGGGCAGTGGCCAGGTGTGAGGAGAGATGAGGGTTGATGGCGCCAGATAGCGAGCTTTCTCCAGGCCTCTGAGCATCGGCGCATCCTTGGTAGGCGGGTCTCCACTATATACTCCTGTTCTTGCTTACTTAGCAGTAAACTGTCCAATGAGAAATTCATCCTCTTTTAGTCTCTAAAGGCTTGATATAACTGCACTATAGCTAGCAAAAAGAAGCAAGCAAAGCCTGGCGGGGTGGCACATGCCTGTAATTCCAATATTTAGGAGGCTGAGACAGGGGAATTGCAGGTTTGAGGCCAGCCTCAGCAACTTAGTGAGACTCTCAGCAACCTAGTGAGACCCTGTTTTAGAATAAAAAATAAAAAGGCTGGAGGAATAGCTCAGAGGTAGAATTAGAATGCCCCTTGGTTCCATCCCTAGTACCAAATAAAAAGTAAAATAAAAATAAAAAAGGAAAAAGAGAAAAAGTAAAATAAATTTAAAAAACCCCCAGCAAACAAAACCCAACAGTTTATGAGGCTCTTCCTATCCTCTAACCCCAGGCCATCAGCTATAGCCGTGAAGAGCCTGGGTCCCTGGAGTCAGGCTGCCTGCCTCTGTTCCTCGCCAGGTATATAACCTGAAGCTCTGGAGTCTGAGCTTCTCCACCTGTAAAACAGAAACGGCAATTATATATATGTATATATAAAATTATATACTATATATATATAAAATTATATACTATATATATATATGAAATTATATACAATATATATATTGTATTGTGGATTGAACCCAGAGGCATTCTACCTCTGATCTCCACTTCCAACCCTATTTTATTTTTTATTTTGAAATAGGGTCTCACTAAATTGCTGAGGCTGGCCTTGAACCTGTGATCCTCCTATCGCAGCCTCCCAAGTACTGGGATTATAAGCCTGTGCCACCACGCCCGGCTTCTCTTTGCTTCTCACAGTATTATGTGACAGTTCTTCCCCAGTGCAGCATGGCCTCTTCCTGTGAGTAATGTTTCAAATTTATAACTAGTCAAATCAACAGGTCACCCCCCCACCCCCGACCCCCCCCAAAAGTGCGGTAGTACTTAGTGCACCACACCCGCCTTTTGAGGGTGGTGCTGGGCTGTTGCCATGGTAACGCAGAGTATTTTGTGAAACTTGGCTGGGAACCCTTGGCCCGGGACAGTTGATGAGTCACACTTTGCTGGGTGGGGAAAAGCCAACTGCTTTCAATTAAAACCGCCAGCCCCAGAGTTGAACTGAGAGATTGCCCGATTCCTGCAATAAATCAGACACATCTCGGATTTTGGGGGTTTGCTTGTACATTTGGTTTACTTGTTGTTACTTTTTCTCCTATTTCCTTCCTCTAGGTAGAGGGAACTATAGATAAATATCCTGTTGCTGTCTCACGTGTACCAAGAAACTGCAAACTTAGTTCTGATAAAATAAGTTCTATTTTTCCTGTAAAGTTCTGACACAACTAAACCAAGCCAAAGACTCTCTCTCTCTCTCTCTCTCTCTCTCTCTCTCTCTCTCTGGATCGAACCCAGGGATGTTCTACCCGTGACCTACACTCCCAGCCCTTTTAATTTTTTATTTCGAAACAAGGTCTTGCTAAGTTGCTGAGGCTGGCCTGAAACCTGTGATCCTCCTGTCTCGGCCTCCCGAGTGCTGGGATCACAGGCATGCGCCACCACGCCCAGCCCGAGTGAAAGGATTTTTGTGGCCTTCTTCCATTCCCTGTCTCTTCACACATAATCCTTGCTCATAAATTGGGCAGGCTGAAACACATCGTTCAGCATTTTCTTTTCAGTTAAGTGCACACGGAGGACGTTTCTCAAATGGAAGTATTTGAACATCTATAGGCCGCGTACTTTCAAGATGGGAAATAAGCACTCGAAATGAGTCCTCTGGAATTCACTGGCTGAAGCCGAGTGGCACGCTGTCTCCTGGCAGGACGTCATGAGCCTCCCGTGGTTGGTTTGAATTAACATTGCTCAATCTCATGGTTTACCCTGCTATCCTGGGCAGGAGCAGAATGCCCTTTAGTTAAAGACATGGTAATAAAAGTCAGCCACTTAATCACTTAATTAGGTCTTACTGAGCTGTTGCTGTGCAAAAGGCACCCTGCTAGGACCCACACAGGAATACAAACCCTAAAACACAAAAAGAGAAGGAAGAGAAGGGCCCTGATTGCTCTGTCCAGGTTCTCTTTCATAACTTGAGCTTTCTTCTTTTTCTTTTTTTTCCTCTCCTTCCTTCCTTCCTTCCTTCCTTCCTTCCTTCCTTCCTTGTTTCCTTCCTTCCTTCCTTCCTCTTCCTCCTCTCCCATCCCCTCCCCCCTCCTGCCTCTTCCCCCCTGGTATTGGGAATTGAATCCAGGGGCATTCTACCTCCAAGCTACACCTCCAGCCCTATTTTCTATTTTGAAACAAGGTCTCTCTAAGTTGCTGAAGCTGGCCTCGAACCTGTGATCCTCCTGTCTCAGCCTCCCAAGTACTGGGATTACAGATGAGTGCCTGGTAACATAAGATTTTTTTTTTTTCGGTACTGGGGATTGAACCCAGAATGACACTCACAGACAAGTGGAGAGTTTATTGTAAAGAGAACGGGGAAGGGGAAAAAGAGGCAGAACACCCTTGCAGGCAATGGGGACCCTGGAGTCTGGTAGCTGCCTTCTGGACAGCACTTGCTTTCTCCCAAAGTCCACACGATCTGCCGAAGAGAGGTGCAGGTCACCCCTAGCGGCCTCTGTCAGCCTTGATGTCCAGCAGAGGCTGTCAATTACATACCAACATGACCTGCATGAGAGAGGAAAGCGCCCAAAAGGGAGGAGTTCCCGAGTGGGAAAACCGGTTAAAGTGGCTGGTCTAGGGGTTTATATACTTCTTTGAGTCTCCTTTCCAGTTGGGGTCCCAGAGGCAGTTTCTGGGGATTTGCACAGTGTATTTGCATAGTGTCCTTCTTTGAGTCTCCTCTCAGTTGGGGTTCCAGTTGCTCTTTCCTGGGTTCTCCGGGGAATCTCCTGGGGTTGCTTATCAGCAGGAACAATTGGAGTTTTGTGAAGCTCTGGTCACTCTCAGGAGGCATTTAATCTTGTGATCACTTGACATTTGGGAGGTCTGGTTTCTTTAGGAGTTTTGGAAGTTAGTTAGCATCTATTGCCTCTCAGGAAATGAAGTTTTTCTACCATGGCCCTCCGGCCCTATCTGCCTACTTCTTTCTACCTCCTCACTGGGATTACAGGCGCGCACCACCAGGCCTGGCTCTCCACCATCATTTGCCAGCTGAGCACACGTGGCTCCAGCATGCATGATCCCTGAGTCCAGTGCAAACCCAGTACCAGGAGCAAAGGACTGACAACATGTGTGCAGAAAGTCTAGAATAATGTGTGCAACAGCCGGCCGTGCGCCTTCACAATTCCGCCTTTTTTATCTATATAAGCTTTATTCCTGCAGTCCTTAAGTAGTCCTTAAGTAAATTTGAGACTCTGCCTGGGTGCTGTCTGCCTTAATGCCCAAGCACAAGTGCCAACAAGGCCTCTTTTGGATGGTTTCACTTCCTCCTCCTTCCTCCCTCCTCCTCCTCCCCCCTCCTCCTCTTCCTCCTTCTCCTTCTTCTTCTTTTTCTGTTCTGAAGACTGAACCCGGGGACATTCTACCTCCGAGCTATACCCCCAGCCCTATTTTATTTTTTTTTTATTTTGAAACAGGGTCTCACTAAATTGCTGAGATTCTCGCTAAGTTTCCCAGATTGGCCTTGAACCTGCGATCCTCCTGTCTCAGTCTCCCAAGTACTGGGATTACAGGTGTGCGCTACTGTGCCCAGCTTCTCACTTCTTGATTTCTATCTCAAATTGAGCAAGAGAAGCCAAGGCTGATCTGGTGGCATTAAAGCTGGGAAGTTTGGTTATACTTGCCCTCTGGGAGTTTATAATCTAGGCAAGACAGAAGACCAAAAAAAGTGGGAAAAGTAGCTAACAGTAACATGATGTGCATGGTAACATTAAGCGAACAGTACTAGCAATGGTGAGATGCATGTAGAGGAGGGAAAAATTGTCATGGTTCTGTGGTCAGGGGAGGTGGGGACTTGACATGACCCTTGGAGGATGGGTAGGGAAGAGCAAGGAAGCATTTGGGGAAGGGGGAAGAGGAGAGAAACAGTGCAGAGGTTGGGACCCAGCACTGGTTTTTGGCCCATGTAAAGATGTTGGGACAGGCCAAGGGAGGATCAGGAACGGGGGACAAGTCATTGGTGTGGGGTGCTGTTAGCATATAGTGGGGGTCACTAGCACAGAGTGTATTGCTTATGGAGTTAAACATAACCAGGAGAACTATGTGGAATCCCAAAGGGGCTGTATTAGTCAGCTTTCTGTCATGGTGAAAAATGCCTGAGAAAAACAGCTTAAAGGAGGAGAGATTGATTTTGTGTGCATGTGTGTGAGTGTGTGTTCCTAGGGATTGAACCCAGGGGCATTCTACCTCCAAGCTACACTCCCAGCTGTATTTTATTTTTATTGTGAAACAGGGTCTCACTAGGATGATGAGAGTCTCACTACTTGCTGAGGCTGGCCTTGAACCTGCAATCCTCCTGTCTCAGCCTCCCAGGTACTAGGATTACAGGCGTGCACCACCATGCCTGGCTGAGATTGATTCTGTTTCATGGTTTCTGAGGCTTCAGTCCAGGGTCGTTTGGCCTGGTGGCTTTGGGGCCTATCAGGAGGCAGCCTATCATGGTGGAGGGAAGCTGCTCACCTCATAGCAACCAGGAAGCTAAAAGAGAGGGAGGAAGAGGACAGGAACAAGATATACCTTTCCATGTGGAAATCCAGTAGAACATTTTGCTTTGCACACCCCCGGCGAGCTATTTCCTCCAATTAGACTCCACTCCTAGTAGACCATTCAATTCCAAACCTGTCAATGGATTAATCTATCGATGAGATCAGAATCTTCATGACCCAATCCATTCCCCAAATCCCCACCTCAGAACTCTACTCTTAAGGAGCAAGCCTTGGACACATTGTAACAGCGTGTGCTCCCCACTGGCACCTCACAGACAGCCTGTTTCAAAACTGACATTTTCTCCCCTTTGTCTTCCCCCCTTTCCTTCACCTCCTATCATCATTTCTTTTTTTTTTTTTTTTTTTTTTTTTTTTTTTTTTGCGGTACCGGGGATTGAACGCAGAGGAGTTCTACCTCCGCGCTACACCCCCAGCCCTATTTTTTATACTTTATTTTGAAACCAGGTCTCACGAGGTTGCGGAGGGCCTCACTAAGGAGAGAGAGAGAGAGAGAGAGAGAGAGAGACAGAGAGAGAGCAGAGGTTGGCCGCGAACCCGGATCCTCCGGTCTCACCTCCTATCATCAAATAGCATGTTCTTATCCATTTACTGACACAAGAGGACCTGGCGTCTATGGAAATGAACTGACTCACGGAGGACTCAGACATGAACTGTGCCCCTTCTGATAAACACCCCAGCATGACCCAGGCCTGCGGATCTGATTAAGAACTGACTCCAGGAAGACTTAAACATGAACTACATCCCTTCTGATAAGACACCAGCATGACCCGGGAGAGCTAACTCTTTAAAGGGACTTGATTCCTTTGTTGGGGAGAATCCGGGGCTTGTTCCTGAATGCTTAAGTCCACTGGTTTCTCTGATTTGCTAGCAAATCAATACATTTCTTTTTTCTTCTTCCCAAAGGTTTGTCCCAATTATTTGATTCGGCAAATTGGGGCCAGGTACCAGGATTTGGTAACAACATGGGCTGTTGGGGAACATTCTAGATCCAAACTATAAAGCTATAAAGGGGCTATTTGTGTGTGTGTGTGTGTGTGTTGCTGGGGATTGAATCCAGGGGTGTTTCTACCTCCAAGCTATACCTCCAGCCCTTTTTATTTTTTATTTTGAAACAGGGTCTTGCGAAGTAGTTGAGAGCCTTGCTAAGTTGCTGAGGCTGGCCTCACACCTGCAATCCTCCTATCTCAGCCTCCCAAATACTAGGATTACAGTGTGTGCCACCGCGCCCGGCTTAAAGGCTCTTCTTAAAAGTGGTTTTTGAACTGTAATTTCAAAAAGCCAGAAGAAAGGATTTTTGAAAGTTTCACATAAAGAAATGGTAAAAGTTTGAGCTGGGTGCAGTGGGGCATGGTTGTAACTCTGGTACTTGGGAGGCTGAGACAGGAAAATCAAAAGTTTGAGACCAGCTTGGACAACTTAGTGAGACCCTGCCTCAAAAAAAAAAAAAGGGCTGGGGGTGTAACTTAGTGGTAGAGCACCTCTGGGTTCCATCCCCAGTGCCAACCTCACACACACACACACACACACACACACACACAAATATTTGAGGAGATAATATGTGTAACCTGATTTAAACATTATGCAATTTATACATATATCAAACATTATGTGGTACAGCATCAGCACATACAAGTTTTCTGATTTTAGGAATCAATTAAAAACTAAATAAAAGTGTTGACTTTTACTTGATTAATAATAACAATATGAAGATTTATAAAGTACAAAAAATTAAAGACCTGTTTTTTTTAAGATTTAACATTATTATTATTATTATTATTATTATTATTATTATTCTGGGGAGTGAGCCCAGGGGCATTCTACCTCCGAGCTATACCCCCAGCCCTATTTTTTAAATTAACTTTCTTTTCTTTTATTTATTTATTTATTTTTGTGGTACTAGGGATTGAACCCAGGGACATTCTACCTCCGAGCTCCACCCCCAGTCCTATTTTTTTATTCTTTATTTTGAAACAGGGTCTCACTAAGTTGTGGAGGGCCTCACTAAGTAGCTGAGGCTGGCTGCGAACCCGGATCCTCCAGTCTCAGCCTCCCAAGTACTGGGATTACAAACATGTGCCACCACGCCCAGCTAATCTCCACTTTTAAGTGGAATTCAGCATATGCTGAGAGCAGGCCAAAATTTAAAAACACCATGTAAGGCACATTAGAATAACATGCGGTTGCGCATACCTGCAATCCCAGTACTTGGGAGGCTGCGACAAGAGTATTGCAGGTTTGAGGACAGCCTCAGCAACTTATCGAGACTCTCAGCAACCTAGCAAGAACCTGTTTCCAAACAAAAAATAAAAAAGGGCAGACTTGATTGAATCAGAATCTCTGGGCGTGGGAGCCCTGGTAACCATATTTTAAAATTTTTATTATTGTTATTTACTTATTTACTTTTTGGTCCTAGAGGTTAAACCCAGAGAGGCATTCTACCTCCAAGCTACATCCCCAGCCCTATTTTATTTTTTATTTGGAAACAGGGCCTCGCTAAGTTGCTGAGCTGGCCTCAAACCTGCCAACCTCCTTTCTCAGCCTCCCAGGTACTGGGATTACAGGCGTGTGCCACCATGCCCGGCTCAGATTTTATAAAGAAAGCTCCCCAGTGATTCTCTGCACATCCACGGCTGCATACTCCCAGAGTGATGCAACCTAAATGCTAAAGCAGAAGCCAAAAGACAGGGAATCAAGCCCCAGCTCCGGCAGCTCACTGGGGACTCTTGGGGGAGTCATTGGAACTCTCCGGGCATCTGTTTCCTCTTTTATAACACAAGGAGATTCAGCTGGGTGAGCTCAAGACGCCCAGCTCGCTCGACATTCTGTGACTCAGAGGGGAAGACTGCCTTCTTTTCTCCATTAGCTCAGACGCGGACCTGCTGCCCACAGCCCCACCCTGATGGCCCACTGTCCCTGAGTCATTTCACACAGGAAAGCGGTGCCGACAGCCACTCCCGAGAGACTTAGGCAGGGACTTTAACAGGTAGACAGGGAAACAAATGAGCAAACAAACAAACAAGCAAACGACAGCAACAACAAAACCAGGCTCACTTCCCTTGGCTTGCCTGAAAACTCCTTTCTCAAGTGAGCTTGACCAGAGAGAGAAATTAACTCCTGGGTAGAGGCTTATGTCTGGTGTTTGTTTTCTTATTTATTTGTTTGTTTGTTTTTGGTATTGGTGATTGAACCCAGGAGCATTCTACCTTTGGACTACACCCCCAGCCCTTTTTATTTATTTTTTTAAATTTTGAAACAGGGTCTCACTAAGTGGATGAGGGTCTCCCTAAATTGATGAGGCTGGCCTCTAACCTGTTATTCTCCTGTCTCAGCTTCCCAAGTACTGGGATGATAGGTGTGTGCCACCATATCCAGCTTGCTTTTTTTTTTAGTTCAGGGTTAAGAAAGTGGCTTGCCTAATTCTGTGAGTGTGTAAATTCTTTGAAAGCAGTGCTTGAACACACCCTCCCTTCTAGGCCAGAGCCTTTCATCCGTGTCCCATAGAATTCTCTGTTTTTCTAGGCATCTTTTAGAAAGAGAGTCTGGCCCTACTGGTGAGGCTTAATTTGCTTCCAGCTCATCCAGCACTAACAACATCAGGGAATGGAATTTAAGGCATTAACAAAAATGGGTGAATTCTCTTGACACTATACCCTCAACAAGAAATATACATATATATATATATATATTTCATATACTCTGTGTGTGTGTGTGTGTGTGCGTGTGTGTGTGTGTGTGTGTGTGTGTGTGTGTGTGTGTGCGCGAGTGTTACTGGGATTAAACCCAGAGACATTCTATCTCTGGGCTATACCCCCAGCCCTATTTCTTTTTTTTTAAATTTTTTTTGCAGAACTGGAGATTGAACCCAGGGGCATTATACCTCCGAGCTATACCCCCAGCCCTATTTTTTTATTCTTTAATTAATTAATTAATTAATTTATTGCGGTACTGGGGATTGAACCCAGGGGCATTCTACCTCCGAGCTATGCCCCCAGCCCTATTTTTTTATTTTTCATTTTGAAACAGGGTCTCACTAAGTTGCGGAGGCCTCACTAAGTAGCTGAGGCTGGCCACGAACCTGCGATCCTCCTGTCTCAGCCTCCCAAGTACTGGTATTACAAGCCTGTGGCACCACGCCTAGCTTTCATTTTTTATTTGGAAACAGGGTCTTATTAAGTAGCAGAGGGCCGGGCGTGGTGGCGCAAGTACTTGGGAAGCGGAGACCGGAGAATCCGGGTTCACGGTCAGCCTCAGCTACATAGTGAGCCTATCTGCAACTTAGTGAGACCCTGTTTCAAGATAAAGAATAAAAAATAGGGCTGGGGACGTAGCCCGGAGGTAGAATGCCCCTGGGTTTCATCCTCAGTACCACAAAAAATAGCGGAGGGCCTAAGTTGCTGAGAGCTGGCCTCAAACCTGCAATCCTTCTGTTTCAGCCTCCCAAGTACTGGGATTACAGGCGTTTGCCACCACGCCTGGCTTAATTTTTGTTTTTCAGATCCTCCATCTACTTAGGCTCTGAACATTGGATTAAATAGCTTTGAGCTCTTACTATAAGAATTTTAAAAGCCGGGTGTGGTGGCGCACACTTGTAATCCTAGTACTTGGGAGGCGGAGACCGGAGGATCCGGGTTTGCAGCCAGCCTCAGCTACTTAGTGAGGCCCTCCGAAATTTCGTGAGACCCAGTTTCAAAATAAAGGATAAAAAATAGGGCCGGGGGCGTAGCTCGGAGGTAGAACGCCCCTGGGTTCAATCCCCAGTACTGCAAAAAAAAAAAAAAAAGAATTTTAAAAAGTATTCATCCAATAAGTATTTACTGAGAGTGGGGCGGGGCGTTCTAGCCAACCCCAGGCTCCTCTGAAGGGCTGGCATGCCTGGCTAACTGCAGATTTTTGATGAATATAATGAATGTATGGAATTCACCTGAATTTGCATGGTCATAAGAATTTTCTCTGGGCCAGGCATGGTGGCACATCTTATAATTCAAGTACTTGGGAGGCTGAGACAGGAGGATTGCAGGTTCGAAGCCAGCCTTAGCAACTTAGTGAGGCTGTCAGTAACTTAGTGAGACCCTGTTTCCAAATAATAAAATAAAAAGGACTGGGGGTGTAGCTTGGAGGTAGAATGCCCCTGAGTTCAATCCCTAGTACCACACACAAAAAAGAATTTTTTCTGTCTGTATAAATTTAGCTGCTATTAACAGAAGAGGGAGCTTTCTGTGAGTAGCCATGTGCATTGATCAGATACAGTTTTCCTGAGATCTTCAACTAATCTCACCTTAAAGATGACCAAAACAGCTGGGCGTGGTGGCGCACGTTTGTAATCCCAGTACTTTGGGAGGTGGAGACCGGAGGATCCGGGTTCGTGGCCAGCCTCAGCGCTCTCGCTTTCTCTCTCTCTCTCTCTCTTTCCCTGTCTCTATCTCTCTCTCTATCTAGTGAGGCCCTCTGCAACTTCGTGAGACCCGGTTTCAAAATAAAGTATAAATAATAGGGCCGGGGGTATAGCTCGGAGGTAGAATGCCCCTGGATTCAATCCCCGGTACTGCAAAAAAAAAAAAAAAAAAAAAAAAGATGATCAAAACATGTCTTTCTTGAATTGTCTTTGAATAAAAGTTTGTATATTAAAAAAAAAGAGCATGGTGCCGCACACTTGTAATCCCAGTATTTGGGAGGCTGTGACAGGAGGATCGCAGGTTCAAAGCCAGCCTTGGCAACTTAGTGAGGGTCTCAGCAACCGAGTGAGATCCTGTTTCCAAATAAGAAATAAAATCGGGCTGGGATGTAGCTTGGAGGTAGAATGCCTCTGGGTTCAATCCCCAGTACAAAAAAAAAAAAAAAAAAAAAAAAGACAGGAACCTTTTCCCTAGAGTTTTGCCCACTTAGTTGATTAATTATTCAAAAGATCTTTCTCTGTCTATAGCAGAGACGGGTGAAACATGATATTGTCCTTTCACTTTTTCTTAGCACTTTGGAACAACATTTCCCCCCCCCCCGCATGCTTTGGTAAGAAAGGAAACAGGTTTTGTTTTGAAGAGGATGGAAGCTTGCATTCCAGCGCTTTCCATGCTAGTGGTTCATCCTGATAAGCAGCATTTTTGGAAACATTGTGGGGGAAAAATGATTTTTTCCAACCTTCCACTAAAAGGTTGTGCCTGGCTTTTCTCTTTTTTTTTTGCGGTACCGGGGATTGAACCCAGGGGCGTTCTACCTCCGCGCTACACCCCCGGCCCTATTTTTTATACTTTATTTTGAAACCAGGTCTCACGAAGTTGCGGAGGGCCTCACTAAGTAGAGAGAGAGAGAGAGAGAGAGAGAGACAGGGAGAGAGAGAGAGAGAGAGAGAGAGAGAGAGAGAGAGAGAGAGAGAGAGAGAGAGAGAGAGAGAGAGAGAGCTGAGGCTGGCCGCGAACCCAGATCCTCCGGTCTCTGCCTCCCAAAGTACTGGGATTACAAGCGTGCGCAACCACGCCTGGCTCCTGGCTTTTCTCTATATGAATGTAGCAGCGCCTTCAACTTGAGTGTGTTTCCTTCATAGTGGCAAAATATTTCAGTTCTAGAGAATGCTAAGGAAAGAGGAGAAGAAAGGGATACACAGGCCTGGATCCACACCCGATCCTGCCACTCCTTATCTACGTTTTATTCTGTAGGCCACTTAACAGCTCAGAAGTCTCCATTTCCACACCCAGGAAATGATATGCTATTCAACTATATCAGAGAGAGCCCTTAGTTTATAGCCATTTTAACCAACCGCATTGAAGTAGCAAAGCAATCAAGGGTATTGGATAGCTCACAGAATCTCTAGAAAGGCAAATGTGTAGGAGAAAGTAGGCCGGGCATCTTTGAGGACTGCGTCTGAAGTCTGGTGAAGGGAGGGCCCCACCACCACTACAAAGAAAGAAAGGAAGACAGGTGTGGTGGCACACACCTGTAATCTCAGTACTTGGGAGCCTGAGGTAGGAGGATTCTAGGTTTGAGGCCAGCCAGAACAGCTTACTGAGACTCTCAGCAACCTAGAAAGACCCTGTTTCACACACACACACACACACACACACACACACACACACACATACACAAATTAAAAGGGCTTGGGGTGTAGCTTGGAGGTAGAATGCCCCTGGGTTCAATCCCCAGTACCAAAAAAAAAAAAAAAAAGAAAGAAAAGAAATGTGTAGGTTATAGATTTGAGGGATTGCTTTCTTCTTTTCCTCCTTTTAATGAGAGAGACTTAGACACATATAAACGTTAAAGGGAATGAGCGGAATGACGTGGTGGAGGTAGCAATGAAAAGGAGATACAGAAAAGAGCGGACGGTGTGGTGGAGTGAACTTGCTCAGGAAGGGAGGAGGGGCCGGTGCCGGGAGTCACCTGCCTCAGAGAGGGGGAGGGGAGTGTGGCCATTTCAATAGGAGACATATAAGAAGGAATAGTGGACCTTCTGTATTCTGTCAATTAACCCTCACAGAACTCTCTAGGAGCCGGGCGTGGTGGCGCACGCTTGTAATCCCAGTACTTTGGGAGGCGGAGACCGGAGGATCCGGGTTCGCAGCCAGCCTCAGCTACTTAGTGAGGCCCTCTGCAACTTCGTGAGACTTGGTTTCAAAATAAAGGATAAAAAAATAGGGCCAGGGGTGTAGCTCGGAGGTAGAATGCCTCTGGGTTCAATCCCCGGTACCGCTTGTGTGAGCTCCAACTGTAATGGTCATTTACCTGCAATATTTTATTTTTTGGTGCTGGGGATTGAAACCAGGGATATTCTACCTCCAAGTTACACTCCCAGTTCTTTTTATTTTTTTCTTTTTATTTTGAAACGGGGTCTTGCTAAGTTGCTAAGGGCCTCGTTAAGTTGCTGAGGCTGTCCTCCTGTCCTCGAGCCTTTGATCCTCCTGTCTCAGCCTCCCAAGTACTTGGATTACAGGCATGCACTACCATGCCTGGACACCTGCAATATTTTAAGAAGTCAAGTCCTCCATGAGGAAGTGCCCTAGAAATGGTTGAAATTTCATTGGCTCCTTGTTTTATGATATTTGCATGTATGAATGCAAGGAACTTCTGCTGGAGCAAACGAGCAACCACACTCGGAAGAGACTTAGTGAGCCAGGCTGCCCTTAATTAATGTTTGACCTGCTCGGTACCAAAGGTCAAGACTTTTCCTGAGACTGGGTGAGGCGGCACATGCTTATAATCCCAGTACTTGGGACGCTGAGACAGGAGGATCCTAGGTTCGAGGACAGCCTCAGCAAGTAGTGAGACTCATCAACCTACTGAGACCCTGTTTCAAAATAAGAATAAAATAGGGCTGGGGTGTAACTTGGAGGTAGAATGCCCCTGGGTTCAATCCCCAGCACCACACACACACACAAAAGGCATTTCCTGAGCAAGACTTTGCTAGAATAAACAACCTTGCTTTTGCTTCTGTATGGCTGAGATGCACCAACACACAATCTTTTTTTGGGGGGGTACTGGGGATTGAACCCAGGGGCATTCTACCTTGGAGCTACACCCCCAGCCCTGTTTTAGTTTTTATTTTGAAATGGGGTCTCACTAAATTGCTGAGGGTCTCGCTACGTTGCTGAGGCTGTCCTCAAACCTGCGATCCTCTAGTCTCAGCCTCCCAAGGACAGGGCTGAGAGGCGTGTGCCACCACAGTATCTCGTGTAATCATGTCTTTTACTCCTTCCACCAATCCTGCCCCACGGACACTATTGTGTCTGTGTTACAAATGAGAAAACCGAAGCGCAAAAAGGTCGAGTCACTTGCCAAAGGCCACAGAAAACGTGGTGGAGCAAGACTGTGAACTGAAATTTTTCTGGCTTTGAAGCACTTACTTTTTTTTTTTTTTTGCGGTACCGGGGATTGAACCCAGAGGCATTCTACCTCCGCGCTACACCCCCGGCCCTAGTTTTTATACTTTATTTTGAAACCGGGTCTCACGAAGTTGTGGAGGGCCTCACTAAG
>PVJS01046814.1:0-15669 GCA_004027185.1 Glis glis
ATAAAAAATAGGGCTGGGGGTGTAGCTCAGAGGTAGAATGCCCCTGGGTTCAATCCCCAGTACCACCCAAAAGAGAGAGAGAGAGAGAGAGAGAGAGAGAGAGAGACTCGGTATTACACTGAACAAACTTTTGGGTGCAACACTGGAAAACTTAAGCATATTATAATAAGCACAGACCGAGCCTGGCATATTGTCCCACGCTTGTAATCCCAGTACTTGGGAGGCTGAGACACACAGGTTTAAGGCCTGTGCATAATAACTTAATGAGATCGTTTCAAAATAAAAAATAAAATAAAAAGGGCTGGGGGTGTAGCTCAGAGGTAGAATGCCCCTGGATTCAATCCTCAGTACCACACACAAAAAAAGCAGCAGAGACTGCTGCCAAAGAGAAAAGAATCCTTTTTAATTCTGTTTCTTCCTACTTTGTCTAGCTATCAGGCCAATTTCCATTTTTTTCTCCAACACTTAAGCTGTCATCTCTAGTGGAGTTTCCCCACCCAGGCCAATAATTTAAAAACCTGGAAAAGAACCAAAAGTATAATCAACTTTGCCAATTGACATTCAGATTTAGTCCCACCCTAATATTTGGCTATCTATCCTGTTTATCTCTCCATTCCTTCTTCCTTCCCTTCTTTCTCTACCTACAGATAGATTCTTGCAATTGTTATTTCCTTTCTTCCTTACTTCCTACTCTTTACATCTCTAAATGTCTACATTCCTCCTACCCCAGCTTTAATTCTTCTCTCAAAACAAAGAAAGCCAAGAAATACACAAAATTGTCAGTCTTCAGACTGCAGAATGTAATATTCTAAAGACTTCCTGTGCCAGGTATGGTGGCACACACCTGTAATCCCAGTACTTGGGAGGCCGAGACAGGAGGATTGCAGGTTTGAGACCACCCTCAGCAACTTAGTGAGTCCCTATTTCAAAAGTAAAACAAATAGGACTGAGGGTATAGCTCAGAGGTAGAATGCCCCTGGGTTCAATCCCCAGTACCACACACACACACACACACACACACACACACACACACACACATGATTTCCTGTGGAGGCATTCTTTCACGAAAAACAAAAACTAATGATTCCCCATCACCTATTTATTTTCTAGGAATTCCTCCACGTCTCACCAAAGTTACTTCAGCTTTCATATGTAGTTTCTTCTAGATTTAGACCTTATGAGGGCGAGTCTGAGGCCATAAAGACTGCTTCTAAAAGAACATCTACCTACCTTCACGCAACTCATGACAGACTTGCTTATTCTGCAGAGACATTCCTCAGATCATCAGTGCCAGTGTGACTAAACTCATGTTTATAGTTCATGTTCTATAATTCACCACAAACGCACCCAGAGCATTTTGTATAATCCACGGCAATGATACTGAGAACCTTCAAGGTACTCTGCTAATACTATGGAGCCAGAGGAAAGTGGAGGGGAGAGAGGGGAAGAAAGAAGGAAGGAGAATGACAGGACATCTTGTCCGTGAGGAAGACACCTGGCAAAGCTAAGTGTCAGAAAGGAGCCAAATCTCAAGGCAAGAGCTCTAGATGCCATTAGGACTGTGCGAGCAATTGCCAAAAAGAATTACACAGCTACAACTTCTTACAGGAATTCAGCAAGATAAGGCAAATATATTCCAGAGTAAAAGTAATTTGGCATATAGGTTGATAATTAATTTGGCAAAAACATTTTTTCAAAAAAGCCTTAAGGGCTTTAACATGGAAGAAAAGAAAGCTTCAAATATGCTTACAACACTAAATGTAAAACATTTCACTTTGTTAACCCCTACTCCTTTCAGGTTCACATCAAATAACTTTAAAATAGCAAAAATCCAATCATATCATGATGATTTTCAAACTTCCCCAATTACTTAGACCAAATTAACTAAGCTGTGTTTGGGTGGTCTCGATTTTTCATCTTTCATACTTGAAGTCAAAATTTAATGGAATTACCCTCCCGGTCAATGGCCTC
This sequence comes from Glis glis, assembly GCA_004027185.1. Classification (NCBI taxonomy): domain Eukaryota; kingdom Metazoa; phylum Chordata; class Mammalia; order Rodentia; family Gliridae; genus Glis; species Glis glis. Next base: position 1,972 of record PVJS01046814.1, read on the forward strand.
TAATTTATCCTAAAGGATGCTAAAGACCGAAACGCTTCACAAATTCTCCCCCGTAAATACAGTAAAACAGTCCGAATGCTATAGTGAAAAGCATACCTGACTAGGTGGGACCAGTCCTCATTTCAGCTAGAAAAGCAAGAGTAGTTTTGAGCAAGTCATTTAACTTGGCTAAATTTCTTCATCTATAAAATAAAGGAAGGTAAAGTTAATGTCTTAAAGTGCCTGTGGTTCTAAAAGTATACTTTTTCAAAAAGCACTTAAAAGCCGGGGATGGTGGCTAACTATCGGGCCAATTGCCATTTTTTTTCTCCAATACTTCAGCTGACATCTCTAGTGGAGTTTCCCCACCCAGCCCAATCATTTAAAAACCTGGAAAAGAACCCAGTACTTGAGAGTCTGAGACAGGAGGATTGCAGGTTCGAAACCAGTCTTGGCAACTTAGTGAAATCCTGTTTCAAAATAAAATTGGGCTGGGGATGTAGCTCAGAGGTAGAATACCCCTGGGTTCAAACCCAAGTACCAAAAAAAAAAAAAGCACTTGGAATGTCAGGCGTGGTGGTGCACACCTGTAATCCCAGTACTTAGCAGGCTGAGACAGGAGGATTTCAGGTTCACAGCCAACCTCAGCAATTTAGTGAGGCCCTTCACAACTTAGTGAGACCCTGTTTCAAACTAAAAAAATAGAATAGGACTGGGGGTGTGGCTCAGAGGTAGAATGCCCCTGGGTTCAATTCCCAGTACCACAAAAATAAATAAATAAATAAAAAGCATGGTGGTGTACATCTGTAATCTCTGTATTTGGAAGGCTGAGATAGAAGAATTGCAGGTTTGCGGCCAGCCTCAGCAACTTAGTGAAACCCTGTTTCAAAATAAAAAAGTCAAATAGGGCTGGGAATGTAGCTCACAAGTATAATGCCTGGGTTCAATCCCTAGTATAGAAAAAAAAATGGCATGGCAAACTGTACACAAAATAATGCTGAGTGAAAAAAGACATCAAAACCAAACATACAGTATGAGCTCCACTTTGTGAAATGTGCACAAATATGCATTTACCTAAATTTTTATTCCGTAAGCTATGAATGTAGGGTACAAGGATAATAGTTATTATACCTGAAGGTGATAATAAGGCTTTTTTTACTTATGTTTCTTTGTATCCCAAATTCTATTAAAAAATGTCAATTTATCATTAAAAAGACCCAACCTCTTGAATCCAAACTTGACATTTTGAATTAGAGCTCTCGAGCCTCTATGAAATATACTGGAAATCAGAGTTCTCTCTCAGAAACACTAAAAATCCAGTCTTTAACTGAAAGGAAAATAAGGGGGAAAACCCTCAACTTTGTTTTTCCACAGCTACTTTTCTCATCAAGTCTGAAATTCCCACCCTTCCTCACAAAAACCTCCTGGGAGGGACTGAACCCAAGTAACCTGAAACTGGAATCTCTGGGACCCTGTGGTTTTGGTACAACATTGTATTGCCATCACCTACCTCTGCACACACACCCAGAATTGGATTTCACACTTATTTGCACAACAAAATCTCACAGTAGTACTTAAAACATCCTTGGTTTTCTCTTTCTTTTTATTATAAGCATGGGAAGGTCAGGCTGGAAACAGAGGAGAATGATCTGGCACCTGTGGCGGTGACGACATTATCAGCCAGGGCTCTGAACTGTCCTGGAATGCAGCTCAGAGCTTGAACCTCTCAGCCCACCCAGTACTGTTTAACATACACACACCCTTCCTGGCCCTAGAAAACCTCACAGTTATACTTTACTGCCCTGTACCTGTAACTTTTCAGCTTTAAACTTTTTGTAGAACAGAGCATCCAATACTGTCAGCACCATCCTTCGAAGACAAAATGTTAGCAGCTCTGAACCTTTGTTTAATATCTGGCAGGCAGGCCTGAGAAGGACTAATTCTGCATGCCTATCCATAGGCAGCCCCTGACTCATGATAGGTTACATTCCAAAAGCCTGATTTGGGGTCTTTTTGAAAAAAGACCCTATATAAACCCCAACATCAGACAGTGGGGGGGCTTTCTTGGTGGTAGGGAGCACTATGGGACATGAGATGGAGGGTGACAAAAATGAAACTGGGAGATGAGCCTCAATCCTCAATCTGTAAGATGGGGCTCAAGAAATCAAATACTCTGCTGTCCATACAGAAAAACAGTCCAAGCAGGATGATGGATTTCTGGCATAAAGTTAAATATTCAAAAATGTTAAGCTGGGTGCAGTGGTGCATGCCTGTACTCCCGACTACTGCAGAGGCTGAGGCAGGAGAATCACCAGTTCGAGGCCAGTTTGGGCAACTTAGCAAGACCCAAAATTAAAAACTATAGATCCAGGCGTGGTGGCGCACGCTTGTAATCCCAGTACTTGGGAGGAAGAGACCGGAGGATCTGGGTTCGAGCCCAGCCTCAGCTACTTAGTGAGGCCCTCCACAACTTCATGAGACCCAATATAGGATTAAAAATAAAGGATTAAAAAAAAGGGGCCAGGAGTGTGGCTCGGAGGTAGAACGCCCCTGGGTTCAATCCACGGAACCACAAATTAATTAATTAATTAATTAATTAAATATATAAAAAGAGCTAAAGGTATAGCTTAGTGGTAGTGTTTGCCTAGCATATGCAAGGCCCTGGGTTCAATTCCCAGTATTACCCCCCCAATTTAGTTAGCCAGTATTATGTTTCCTCCCCAGAAACAATCATTAAAGGGGGTATTAAAATACCTAAGCCTACCTAAGAAAGCCCGATTATCTGTAACACATCTGAAAACGTAAACACAAATTTTAACACTTTCAAGAAAGACACACTAAGAGGAATGTTCATACCAGACTGTGTGGGGCAGAACTCTACCCACTTCTCCAGCAAATTCTCTGCTCCAAGAGATGGAACATCTGACAGTACAGGTAGGGCTTGAACTATGAGAGAATCGCAAAGATTAAGGGGGGGGGGGTGAAAGAATCTAAGCCTCTGCCCAAACCACCCAACTCTCCTCTCCAAAACTCCCTGTACCCACGGAATGGAACTTCTTGCTTCTCACTATCTCCCAAATTCAGTCTAGAAAGCAACACAACTGTTTTCGTAATTTCCTATCAAGATCTCACCATTCATAACAATAGGGAAATGGGTACGTAAAGTCAGTATGTTCATCTTTTCAACAGATGAATAAGGAAACGGGTAAGTAAAGTCCAAATATGTTCATCTGTTTTTTAAAATCACACTCAGGTGTCAACGCTAATTTGAAACAAAAAGTCATGGTGGGCACAGTGGTATGCACCTATAATCTTATTATTTAGGAGGCTGAGACAGGAGGATAGCAGGTTCACGGCTAGCCTCAGCAACTGAGCAAGACCCTGTTTCAAAATAAAAAATAAAGCCGGGTGTGGTGGCACATGCTTGTAACCCCAGCACTTGGAAGGCTGAGATAGGAGGATCGCAGGTTCGTGGCCAGCCTCGCAACTTAGTGAGGCCCTCTGCAACTTAGCAAGAACCTGTTTCAAAATAAGAAATAAAAATAGAGCCGGGCGTGGTGGCACATGGTTGTAATCCCGGTACTTGGGAGGCTGAGACTTAAGGATCCAGGTTCACAGCCAGCCTCAGCTACTTAGTGAGGCCCTCCACAACTTAGTGAGACCCTGTTTCAAAATAAAGAATAAAAAAATAGGGCTGGGGGTATAGCTCAGAGGTAGAATGCCCTGGATTCAAACCCCAGGACTGCAAAAAATAAATAAATAAAAATAGGACTGGGGGTATATCTCCAAGGTAGAATGCCCCTGGGTTCAATCCCCAGTACCAAAAAAAAAAAGTCAAGATAATAGAAGAAACTAGAACTCATCATTTGCAATTCCTAAAACTATATTCACCTGATCTTTTACAGGGCTTTATTACCCACACAAACCTCTAAAAATTAGTTCATTTTCAATTATCTATTGCTGATTATGTGTTTTGTGGGCAACCCATAATTAAGTCCCAGAAAGCTCTTTCCCTATGTCCCAAAGCACATCAAAAGTCCCCTCTCCTCACTACCCAGCTTTTACAGACTTACAGGACCTCAGAGAAGGCCCAGGCACTGGCACTTTTCCAACCTACGTTCTTCAGTCTAAGACTGAAGCTGGAGAGACCCGGTGCTGAGCCAAAAATCCAACCAATACATCAGCCACGTTTTTCTCCACTACTCAACAATGCCTACCCCACCATGTTTAAAGCGTGAATCCCAAACCTTCACCATCTAAAAAACATTACAAGCTGGGTGTGGTGATACACACTTGTAATCCCAGTACCTGGGAGGCTGAGACAGGAGGAACGCAGGTTCACGACCAGCCTCGACAACTTAATGAGGCCCTCCGCAATTTAGAGAGACTCTGTTTCAAAATAAAAGAATAAAATAGGGCTGGGGTGTAGCTCAGAGGTAGAATGCCCCTGGGTTCCATTCCCAATACCACCATCAAAAAAAGAAAAAAATACATTCCAAATCTAAACACCTTTTATTTATTGCCCATACTCCTGTTCCCTTCTATAAGGCTCAGGGCAGAGAACTGTGTGTTCCCACTTTAACAAAGCAAACCTCCACTGATCCTGCTCTCCTCACCATCTGTTACCCATTCCCACGGTCATACTCCAAGCTTTCAAATTTTTCCAACTGTGACCCAAAGTAAAATATTTACATCCCAATCCGGTTCACAAATATACAGTAAACACCCCAGTTTTAATGGAAACAAAGCTTTCAAATGACATGTGTGATCCACTCTGATCAAGACCAAAACAGTCTGCTGAATTCAGCCCCAACACCTCCACTCAACAAATCTCACTGCCAGCACACTGCTCCAGCCAGAAAAAGGAGCAGGAGTACCTCTTTCCTCCATTTCCCTTCTCTTTCTTCTCCCAAAGAGGAAGTATTCTTAACTCATGTAAAAGTTCCTTATAGGCTACATGAAGTCTTGACTCTCACATTTATTCTATTTCACTCTGTTAAATGCTGGTCATGACCCTCTAAAATGATTTCTTGGAAAACCCAGCCCTAGCCCTATAAACCTACCATTATCTCATTTCTACATCAACTTCTGATTATCTCCCATCCTTTCAGCTCAATTTCTCTTGAACCCCAATTCCAACAATTCTTTGTCCCTGAGAAACCTGTGTCACCTTCCCACTGAACCCATCTTCATTCCTGAAGTAGCTTGGATTCCAAGAGCTTCCAATACAACATAAGTCCCTTGCCCTTCTCCCCAGCATCCTGTTTCATGCTTCCATCTAACTCTGGCCTTGCACCCAAGCATTCAAACAAAAATAACGTCAGTAACTTTCCTCAATTTAAACTCATGCCCGTAAAACTTAAGAGGACCCTAGTGATCCCCAGAAATCCAACAAATTTACCTAGTCAACACACATTCCCACTCTCCTGAACATCAATTTTGCACCTGTACAAAAGAGTACACACTCAAAATATATATATAATCTGACACTGGAAATCAGATGTTCTTCATGATCTTAGCCATAGTCAAATTACATCTGTTCTCCAATATGGAAAATCTAATACTCTAACAAATTGTGTCACCCAAAAGAAAAACAAAAAACACGAGCCATTCAGGGTGGAAAAACAAATCTTCCCAGGTACAAAACTGAGTTCTAATATCAAGTTGAAGGGCATATAACCATTAAACAATAAAAGAATATTTACTCTCAAAAAGTGCTTGTTTCCTCTCCTTTTATGAAAATGTTTGGTAATATTTATTCTAATTCTCTTACCAAAGTAGTCCCATGTGTAACTATGCCCTGCCTCTGTAATCACTGTCAGACATAGCTGTTTATTGTCCGAGTATAATTTGTTCAACCATGCAAACACCTGTGTGATCAGGCGTGCTCAATTTGCAAGGGTCAAGTCTAACGGCATGGTCACAGTGATAAGCACCAGTGCCCTGCTAGTGGGCCTTTCACTGAAAGAAACAACTTTTCCCACAACTATATCCAGATTGAATCCAAGTGGCTAATAAATGCTTTCATATAATTCAACAACAACAACACAAACCTACATATTATAGAGTTGCGATTTACTTCAACCCAGGCCACTAATGTACATAAGAGAATGAACCCTAGAGTAAAATGGAGCTTGTCCTCAATCTCTCCCTTCCCCCTCCTCTTCTCTCCTCCTCTCCTCTCCTCTCTTCTCTCCTCCTCTCCTCTCCTCTCCTCCCTTCTCTCTCTCTCTCTCTCTCTCTCTTTCCAACCCCCCTCTCTCTTTGAAATTCTAAAGCCAGTAGAAGTGAAAGCCAAGGAAGCATATGCCCCAAACAACAAGAGGTAGCCCAGCCTAGAAATCAAGCTGCCACAGGGAGCTCCATCAGACAATCACTGTAGGACTTCAAGGGTCACTCTATCACTTTAAAACCCAGTTCTTCCTTATAGGGATAAAGAAGAGGAAGAAGAAAAGAAAAAAAAAAAGTAGAAGACTCTAGATTGAAGTCCATATGCCAGGAAATAGGATCATAATCAAGAACATTAAAAAGCTGCTCTTCAGAGCAAGAACATACTTTAGTTTGGAAGGATGCTCAGATTAAAAACATAAACACCTCCTCAACCTGCAGATATGGCCAAGAGATACTGGCCTACTAGCCTGACTCTTCCAGACCACCAGCATGCAAATCACACCAATGTGGTCATGCTGACCTACCGATTCCAATCATCCACCCAACCATTTTCCATTAATCAGTTTTAAGAGTGTGTTTGTTTCTCCTTGTCCTCCACCATTCACTCACTCAACATTTGGAGACTAGCTACTCTGTATCCAGAACTGTGCTGGAGTATCACAACCTCCTGAGAGACACACAGGGAATATGCCCATGATTACAATCCATTCTAAGAAATACCTACTACATAGAAATATGCAAAAATGCCTACGAGTAGAGGGTGGAGTAGGGTAAAACTGGAGCCATACCTGAAGGGCAAAGGGAACAAAAAAGGAGATACAGACCCTCAAGTACTTGGCAAGGCATCAAGTAGGCAAGATCAGTTTAGGTTTCAACTTTTTGCATTTAATCAAAATTACGAAGGTTAGGCCCAAGATCTTATGAGGTTTAAAAAAAATCAATCAATTTCTCTACTAACAAGGTATCTGATCTATATTAGACTCAGCAGTTTCTTTTTATATTTTCTAAACATCCCACTTTTATATTACATTCCAGTTTTCAATTCACAAATAGCACTTGAGTTTATCAATCACAACAGCATTCTCTGGTACTCAATATAATTCCAAAAGACACACTAAACCCTTAATCCCAGTCTAATCTACAATAAGTGAACTTATCTTTGGTCCAGTATCCCTTTCCTTCTTTGACTTCTCTTCCACCCAAGCCAAGGTAGTTCAATGCCACTCTCAGGCTGTCAATTAATTATGGCTAAGATAATGACAGATACTAGTGTAAAGTATGACCGAACCGGAAGTAAGGGATGAAGGTAGGAAACAGGTGAAAGACAGAATCCAATGGAAGGTCAACTTATATTATTTAGCTTAGAGCTGGGTGAGCAAACAGATGGATATCCTCTTCCTCCATCTCTGGAAAAGAGAAAAAGACAGACCCAGTTACCACTGAGTTGTTTTGTTATGAGAAAACTTCATAAAGTCAGAGTTTCTAAGGAATTAGATTTGGCCTGGAGCCTGTGTAGACTAGATCAGGGTTTCTCAACCTCTGTGGTATTTGACACTGTTGTGAGGAGCTGTCCCAAGCATTGCAGGATGTTAACCTCTACACACTAGATACCAGTAGCATGCCCTCGAGTCATGGCCATCAAAATGTCTCTGGCCACTGCCAAGTGTCTCCTAGGGAATCTCTCAGCCACCCCCGCCCAGGCCTAAGAACCACTGCCTTGCAAATACACAATGAAGAAAAACACTGACATGGATGAACAGGACAAAATTAAGATAAGAAAAAAGTTATGCCTTAACCCACTATTGTCTGCATTTTAATGAAAAGCTAATAGATAGCCTCGACAGAAGAAACAATCAAAACTAAGGCAAACAAAGTAAAGCAAAGTCTGGAGCATTTAAGTAACAATGTGACTGTGTGTACATGATTATTGCTAATTCAGACCACAAAATTATATGAAATGATTAGTGCACAGATGGCTAAGGTGTGATGGAAGCTGCACCGAGCTTAGTGAGAGAGCCAGGTGTGGTGGCACACACCTGTAAACCTAGTACTTGGGAGGCTGAGACAGGAGGATTGCAGGTTGGAGGACAGCCTCAGTAACTTTGTAAGACCCTGTTTCAAAATAAAAATTAAAATAGGGCTGTATTTGTAGCTCAGAGGTAGAATACCCCTGGGTTCAATCCCCAGTACACCCCCCCAAAAAAAGAGAGCAATTAGTGAAAACATTAAATCAAACCAAGTCCATCTTCACGCCACATATCTAAGCCTATTCTACAAGAATAATCTTTAATAGATTTTTTAGACTAAAAAAAGGAAAATCTGGAATAGGAACTACTTTGAAATAACTAGCAATATGTAGATAGGATTTCAAATTCCAGCTTCAACCATTTTTTAGCCACATGATACCTTCTCTACGCTGTTTCCCTTATCCAGAGAAGTAAGTAATATAACCAACGTAAGGACACCAGCATCACGCCTGGCACACTCTAAGTACTAATAAATGGCAATTACCAATAGTTATACATATATATTTTATAAACATGCTTCTAATACAGAATGGAACACACTGCCTAAGTAAACGGGGGGGAGGGCAATTCTAATCAGTTAACTGGAAAAAAAAACTGTTACATGCCAAAATTTAACTTCATCTTTAAGGCAGGAGAAAAATGGATTACCATCAAGGCACATGGTTAAAATAAAAGCAAACTGTAAATGCTACCTTATTTTTTAAGTACAATTCCCACTTGTGCTAACTCAAGTATATTTCCCCAGACTTTTATCCAAAATCAGCCAAAATATCCTTTCAGATGGCTGAAATTAAAAACTCACTCTAAATTTTCTATAAAACCTAATAAATACAAAAAAAGGACATTTTCTCACACATACCAGCCAGTTTGGAGTTGCTGTTTTTGTCTCACAGAAGTTGTTTTCTAGCCACAAGCTACTACAAATTGTTCAGACCTTTTGGCAGCAACACAGGAAACTGCCCTTTTCATCCATTCTCCCACAAAAATGTAGTCGATTTTTAGGCAAGCCCATCCCTCAAGGCTACTTGCTTTAGGGAGCTAAATACACACAATTTTTCATTTAGCAATATGAAAGAGCCCCCAAATATTTTGCATTTTTGTGAAGAAAGCTGAAAGCAGATCACCAAAGACATGGGGGCAAGACTCTTCATTAAATCAGCTCATAGAGTGTGCTACGCCAACATTTGAAATGTATAGGGCATTTGGAATCACAGCTGCTTCCATTTCATCCAAATCATCAAAGATGCAATAGGCGACACGTGAAGCCATTTCTGGACAATTATCCTTGGCCTTCCACCTGCCATGTTTCACATAAGTAGTAGGAATAAGTGATTTTTTTTAATTCTTTTTAACTCAGACAGCGCACTCACTCTATCTCTCATTTGAATCTTAAGAGTTTTTCTACAATTTTATGCATCACATAAAGGCATGTGGGCAAGTCACAAGGATGAAGTTGAAGCTCCTCTCGACTTTTTATTTAGGTACACGAAATCAACCCACATTTTTTCCCTTCAATTATTTAAGGGGAGGTGAGGGCAGGAGGTGGTAAATTACCCAACAGCTGTAACATATTTAATTTCTAAAAATAAAGCCAACATTGCCTTTTAAACACAAAATTCAAGACGACCCTTTGAAAACCAGGAATTCCTTTGTATCCATTTGGCTTAAAATTCCACAGACTGATCATTTATTAAAAAGACAAAGAAGCCCAATGGTAAAAAGGTATCTGCAGTCACTAGCAAAATGAAGTTGGGTAATACCAGGTCCTGGGAGGAGAATCAAATGCCAACATTCAATCTGTGAACCAAGTTCACAATTCATAAATTAAAAAAAAAAAATCTACCCGGTATTTTCCAGGGAACATTTTCTGTCTCCAAAGATGACTTGTAACCACAAACAAGTTCCAATAATGACTCAAGGGCAACTTCTCCAAAAGGATACAATATCTGAAACTATCCAAAACCACACACAGAAAAATGATAAGCAAAGAAACCTCAATTCAATTATACGAGACCCATTACACTTTGATTTAATGGAAGATAATCAAAGGGACATTTTTCAGAATCCAATGAAAACACTAGTTTAAGAGATGCTCAAGTTCAGAACCTTTTCAAAAGGTTCTAAATCATTCCAGCAAAATAAATCCTATGGATCACACAGGGAAGAAATCTGGAAGGCAAACCAAGGATTTCAAATTAGAAATGCAAAGGAAAATGTTAACACAGCTCATAGGTGAAGAGACCTGACTTGCCTGTATCTAGGCACAAAAAGCACGCCTTGTTGTTATAGGTAATTTTTCCAGTTTAAATAGATAAACTGCACAGTGGAACAAACACTAACCTTTGTAAAGTTCTTTCATTCACTGCTTGCCTGAACAAAACGTTACTGAACTACACTATCCTTCATCTCTACAAACAAAACAGATTATCAAAGAGATTTCACATTATTGCTTATCAGCTTATCGGCATCTTCAAAGTACATCTACAATTGTTAACGTTTATGAGAAAGTGTCTGTGGAACGAGAAGGAAGAAATCTGTGTTGCAGATTTACTCTGGTGGGTCTGAAGTAGTTTTGTGTGCCCATCAAAGCCAACATAAAATATAAGATAACCATCAAAAAAGTCAAAACCCAGGCCGGGCGTGGTGGCGCACACTTGTAATTCCAGTACTTTGGGAGGCGGAGACGGGAGAATCTGGGTTCGCGGCCAGCCTCAGCTCTCTCTCTCTCTCTCTCTCCCTGTCTCTCTCTCTTTCTCTCCTCTCTCTCTCTCTCTCTCTCTCTCTCTCCCTCCCTGTCTCTCTCTCCCCCTGTCTCTCTCTCTTTCTCTCTCTCTCCCTGTCTCTCTCTCTGACTCTCTCTGTCCCTCTCTCTTTCTCCATCTCTCTCCCTGTCTCTCTTTCTCTCTCTCTCCCTGTCTCTCTCTCTTTCTCTCTCTCTTTCTCTCTCTCTCCCTGTCTCTCTCTCTTTCTCTCTCTCTTTCTCTCTCTCTCCCTGTCTCTCTCTCTTTCTCTCTCTCTCTCTCTCTCTCTACTTAGTGAGGCCCTCCGCAACTTCGTGAGACCCGGTTTCAAAATAAAGTATAAAAAATAGGGCCGGGGGTGTAGCGCGGAGGTAGAAGGCCCCTGGGTTCAATCCCCGGTACCGCAAAAAAAAAAAATCAAAACCCCTTTCTCCAGTTAACTGTCCACATCTTCACACAACTTACTTTTGAGTAAGTAAACAACAACAGAAAAACAGCTGCCCCAGGGTTATCTAGAGAAGACAAAAGCTCTTCAAGTTCGCACTCCAAACACATAGGTTTCTCTGGCCCAGGTTGGAAAATGTCAACCTGAGAAAGATTTACTTCATATTTGAGCTAAAGGGCAATTAAGGAATCCCTTTACTATCGTTACATTCTTTTAATTTCTCACAATGGAAGTCCCATCTTAAATCAGGCTTTTCTAAAGAGTGAGAGGTGAAAAATGTAGACTGAAGTCAGGCATGGTGGCCCACGCTTGTAATCCCAGTACTTGAGAGGCTGAGACCGGAGGATATGGGTTCCCCGCCAGCCTCAGCTACTTAGTGAGACCCTGTTTCAAAATAAAGACTAAAAAATAGGACTGGGGTGTAGGTCGGAGGTAGAATGCCCCTCGGTTCAATCCCCAGTACTGCAAAAAAAAAATGTAGACTGAGTCACTGGTTTCTGTCAGTTCTCAACTTAACTTCTATCATATATTCAATTAATATTTATTGTGCAGTTACTACATTAAAAAGCACACAACTAACGCTGAAGAGCAATAAAGAGTGAGCAATGAGATAAACTTCTTACCAAGCGTTATGTTTGCGTCTTTATTTACACACAGTAAGTTGAAGGTGTTTTGTAAACTTGTGTTGTTTTGTTTGTTTTTTGTTTGTTTTTCAGGATCTCTGTCTGCTTTATTTATGGCAAAAGCACTGAAGGCCCTTCATTTATCTAAATTAAAAACTCTGGACATTTGGCTTCAATAAAGCCAGCACTTTCTTGAAGATGGGTTGCAGCTATGAATCGTCTGCGTCTGTGTGCTGGAAAGGGTGAAAAGGGCAGTTCTCTGTGTGGCTGCCAATGGCTGAACAATTTGCAGTAGCTTGTGGCTAGAGAACTGCCCTGAGAAGAAAACTAACTTCCAAGCTGGTTTAGTATACTGTACTGGTGCAGAATAATGCGATTTTTTTTTCTCCATTCACCCTCATTTTCTGTTGTACCTTTTCCAGAAAATCTTTTCCTGAAATGTTATGTTTTTAAATGATCTTACAAGTGAAAAGAATGTTTGAAATAATGCCTAATTGTTTAACTGAAAACCAATTTCAGCAAATGTGTAACTTTTTAGTATTAAATTCTTTCTAGTGTCCTCCATCCACAATTAACATAATATTAATTTTGTCCAGGTGTTTCCTTCCTGGAAGCTCTTCCTAAATTCATCCTGCAAATATTTATTAAGCACTTACTAAGTTAAAAAAAAGAACTCGTGTGTGTGTGTGTGTGTGTGTGTGTGTGTGTGTGTGTGTTTATATGTGTGCGCACGCATGCCTGTCCATCTGTCTATCTGTCTGTCTTTCTCTCTACACCAGGCTGTTCACTGAGAATACCAAATGAATGAGGAAAACAGCCCTTAAGAAACCAATCAAGTCATGGTGAGAAACAGGGCAAATTCTGAGGGTGGAAGGAGCCTGGGAATCTGGTTTTCATAAATTCACAGTGTGGTTCTCGTGCATACTAAAGCTAAAGAACCACTACGGTCACCCCAAAAAGACAAAATGGCAATAAATCAATGAGCCGTTATTTACATAATAAGAAGACTCACCACTGGATATCTTCAATTAGAAAGTCTTTATAGCTAAGCCGTGCATGGTGGCGCACGCTTGTAATCCCAGTACTTTGGGAGGCGGAGACCGGAGGATCCGGGTTCGCGGCCAGCCTCAACGCTCTCTCGCTCTCTCTCTCTCTCTCTCTCTCTCTCCCTGTCTCTCTCTCTCTCTCTCTCTCTCTCTCTACTTAGTGAGGCCCTCCGCAACTTCGTGAGACCCAGTTTCAAAATAAAGTATAAAAAATAGGGCCGGGGTTTAGCGCGGAGGTAGAATGCCCCTGGGTTCAATCCCTAGTACCACAAAAAAAAGAGAAAGTCTTTATAGCTATATTTAAAATACCACTTGTTCCAAAAACTTATTTTCACATGACTTACTCAGGAACAAATCTGTTGCATAAATGAAGTATACCTCGACATTATACTATGTATTGGGGAAAAAAACTACAAACAACTATATATATATATATATGGCAAGGTGTGGTGGCGCATGCTTGTAATCCCAGTACTTGGGAGGCTGAGACTGGAGAATCCGGGTTAGCGGCCAGCCTCAGCTACTTAGTGAGGCCCTCCACGACTTAGTAAGACCTTATCTCAAAATAAAAAAAATAGGGCTGGGGGTGTAGCTCGGAGGTAGAATGTCCCTGGGTTCAATCCCAGTACTGTAAAAAAGAAAAAAAATATATATATATATATATGA
>PVJS01046815.1:0-15666 GCA_004027185.1 Glis glis
TTTTTTTATTTTGAAACAGGGTCTCACTAAGTTGCTGAGATTGGCCTCGAACCTGCCATCCTCCTGTCTCAGCCTCCAGAGTACTGGGATTACTGGGCCACCATGCCCAGCTATAGGTGCTTATATTAAAGCAAACTTATATTTGCTAGTAGTGGTTCATACCCACCCCCAACATATATGCACACACAGATCCTTTGCCTCCTCTCTTAGGAACTCTTTATTTAAAAGAGATTTCTGCCTTGAGCTATTTTAATTAGGAATAATAATTAAATCAGTAAAAACTTTGGTGGCAATTTGGATGGTTTAGATTTCAACGTGTCATATTTGCCAATGTATGATTAGAATGAGCCCATTCTGAAAAATGATAGAAGAAAATGTATTACTTTCCTATTGCTTCAGTTACAAGTTACAACTAATTCAGTGACATGAACAACACAAACTTATTATCTTCCAGTTCGAAAGTTCAAAAGTCTGAGATGGGTTTCTCTGAGCAGAAATCCAGATTGTTGGCTGCACTTTTGAAGGCTGTGAATGAGAATCCTTGGGCTTGCCTTTTCCAATTCCTAGAGCTTGAGAGCTTCATGGCTTGTGGCTTCTTCCTCCGTCTTTACAACCAACAGTACATAGTTGATCCTTTCCTGGCTCCAGCTCTCCTATCCTCCTCTTAGAAGGATCCTTGTAATTACCTGGGGTCCACCAGGATAATCTCCCTCTCTCAAAATCCTTAACATAGTCACATCTATAAAATCATTTTGCCATAAGCTAACACTTTCACATTCACAGATTCTGGGGATTAGGACATGGATATGCCTGGGGGACTATTACTTTGCCTACCCCCCCAATCCTCTCATTAAAGTTAATATAACAAATACTAAAGCCTGGAAAATATAAGATAAAAAGAAACAGTGGATCAATTTTACTTCTTAAATCAGATGCAAAATTCCTAAATAATGCATTAAATTAAATATAGTTATTTTTTTTTAAATTCAGAAACTTCAATGATTAGGAAGTTTATTGAAATAATCATGTTAATAAAACAAAGACCAAAACCTATGGTCTTCTTAGATACTTGAAAGGCAGGTGATAGTATTTATAAATCATAAAATTGGTCCATGATTATGATAAAAATGTATATATTACATCAATAGCCACAATTCTAATTGCAATTCTAATTCTAAAGGCAGCCTTGGTGAAATAGAGTAGCAGCTTTCCCTGCTATTATTTGGTACTCGTGGTAGACATTGTAATACAGGATATGAACTCCTTTCAGGAATAAAACACTCACTACCCCTGCTGCTGGGAGAGCCACCTTCACAGAGCCCTCAGCTCTCAGCCTACTGTAGGGATCACCTGAGTTGGAGAGATTTGCCTCGTCCCAGAGGACAACCATCTTCCAAGATGGTGGCCTCTATCCAATTACTTTGAATAAATGAAAAGCACACTTTTTTCTTCTTAATTCTTTTAAAAAGACAATGGACTGTTTAAAGCAATGATGCAAAAGATCATGGAGTTTATGGCATATGCAGAAATAAAGTTTATGATATAATTGCACAAAGTACAGGAGGGTAAATGGAATTATACTGCATAAGGTCCTGACATTTGATGTGAAGGGTAAAATGTCAATTACAGGGGTCTGTGTTAAAGAAGTATATTGTGTTGCCTTCAGCAACTTGAAAAATAGCACAAAAAGGCAAAGCTCAAAGTCTAATAGAAAGAATAGGATGCTAAAACTACTGGGCTATCAAAAGAGAGTAGGTAAAAGAGGAGAAAAAAAACGTATTAATAGGCAGATGACAGGTTTAAACCCAATCTTCACAACAATTGCATTATAATGAAAAGACAGAAATCATCAAAGTAGATAAAGGGAAAGACCATTTTAAATATAAAATCAGACAGGTCGAAAAGAAACTGGCAGGAAAAGTGACACCATGAAAACCTTGGGCCAAAAGGTATTGTGTCGTTAAGACAAACTAGGCTTAAGACAAGGAGGTTACCGGATCTCAATAAAGCAGAAAGGATTAATTCATACAGAAGATCAATTTTATAAGTGTATCTACCTAGTAATAGAGCTCCAAATACGTGAAGTATACACTGATGAAAATAAAGGGGAACTATACAAATCACAGGGATTTTTAAACACTCTTCTCCCACAACTAATGTAACAAGTAGAGGAAGTCAGTAAAGATCTGGAGGATTTGGAAAGCACTTTCCAAACACCCTGACCTCATTGGCATTCATGGGACACCACACCCAACAACCCACGTGGGGACTTTACCAAGGTAGGTCACAGGCAGGGCTGTGCAACAAGTCTCATCAGATTCAAAGAACTGAAATATTACAGAGCGTGTTCTGAGAACACAAGAGCATGGGTTTATAAACTCAACCAGATTAAATTAGAAGTCAGTAAAAAGAAAGTATTTAGAAAATCCCACATATTTGGAAATTGAGAAACTTTCTTTTCTTATATGTGTTTTAATAAATTTTTATTGGTGCATTGTGATTATACATCATAAATAGGCCCAGAGTGATAGAAACATATATATGCACATAGCACCTGGTATGTTTCCCTCCAGACCCCACCCAACTTCCTCCTTCTCCTCCCCTTACATATTATTGAGTTTGGTGTTGATAACATCATATATGTATGTAGCATTATTTGAACTGTTTCCTAAACTTTCATATAGCACATGGATCAAGGAAGATAACAGGAGGAAGATAGAAAGTTGTGGAGGCAAGTACTCCAAGAGCTGGGTGTATATATGTTTTTATCACATTTAATATCACTATCATGAATAATTGCAATGCACTAATACAATAATTTTAACAAAAGAAAATAATTTTTCCTTGATAAGCAGATAAAAATTACAACATAAGGTAAATATACAGCATTATCATAGTTTTATTTTAATCAGGCCACTTAATATATGGCTCAATCACACAAATGCTAGGTCTATGATGAGAGTATCTGTAATTTTTAATATTTTATTAGTAAACATTATTTATATCATTTTATTGAATTAAAGTACTTATGCATACCATTTTATTTATGTTTACATTATATTATTATATTTATTATATTATATTATATATAATGCTATATGTTATATATACACAATTTATACATAAAATTATTATATTCGCTATGTATTAATATATCTTAGTTATTTATATTTATACAAATGATTTTTTATTGGCATAAGCATAATTTATTAGTATACACACTGTTTAATAACCAAGGCCAAACTGTAACAAATGTCTTGGAACCAGATATGGTGGTACACACCTGTATTACCAGCTACTCGGGAGGCTGAGGCAGGAGAATCTCAAGTTTGAGGCCAGCTTGGGCAACTTAGAGAGACGCTGTCTCATAACAGAAAGTAAAAAAGAGCTAGGATGTAGTTCAGTGATAGAATGCCCCTGCATTCAATCCCTGGTGCAGGAAAAAAAAAAAAAAGAAATTAAGCATTGGCTATGGGAAGCAACGCAGAGCTCTGAAAGTATTGGTTATTTCTTGGGTTCCTCTCCTTGTTCTCTAGTTTTTCTCAACCTATGCATACTCACATTTGACAACCCCCCGCCCCCAATGACAGCAATTCTCAGTATCTTTATCTACAGGGCCAGTCTATCTTCTAACTTTCAATCCTGCGTATGTGCTCTCTTCTGGGTATCTCCAACTGAATGGCAGGTATAACAAACTTAACATTCTCTTTCTATAAATAACTAAGAAATCACCTCCCTAAATCTTCATGCATTTTTAAGACACACGCTTGCTTATTATTTAAGCCAGGGCCCTAAGGATCCCCCTTTTACCACCTACTGGATGCCAAGTTCTGGCAATTCAGCTACCTAAACATTGCTGTGACACACAGCTACAGTGGGGCCTCTTATTAGCTCAGGACTCACTGCAGTGAGTAGCCTGCCTTATTTCTCTGCTTCTTATTTCTTTGTATTTGCATTTGGACCAGCTGCCAAAGTGCCCTTATCAAATGCAAGTCAGCTTCCCGAGAGGATAAAGAGCACTAAAATAGTGTGGGCACTAGAGTGGATCCGCCCATGTCAGATGATGCTCTCCATTTACTGTGTGTAACTGTGACAAGTTATTAACTTCCATTTCCTCATCTACACAATGAGGAAATGATAACGCTTATCATCAAAGTGCTATTAGAAGACTTAAGCGAGATAGTCAAGTGAAGAGTGTTCCATGTGGTGCCTTGGCTTATTTGAGATCAATAAATTAGACTGATTTATTTCATATAAATACATTTTTTATTGGTGCATTGTAATCATACATCTTGATGAAGTTCAGGGTGATAGAGGCAAACATGCACACAGCACTCAGTGGGCCTTTCCCCAGTTCCCACCCCAGTCCCTCTCCCTCCCCTCCTTCCCGCACTCAGCACAGTGATTGACTTTGATAAGTTTGTGTATGTACATCATGTCCATTGAGGTGTTTCTCTCTTCAAGTCTTCCTCCCCCCTCCCATCTCCCTCAGTTTGGTCCCCTCCTTTACTCCACTAAGGTTTCTCCTCCTTTGTCTGGAGTCCCTCCTGTGTCCCAATTTTTCCCTAGCTTCTGAATATGAGGGAGAACATCTGACCTTTCACTTTTTGTGATTGACTGATCTCACTTAGCATAATATTCTCCAGTACCATCCATTTCCCTGCAAATGACATAATTTTGTTCTTCTTTATGGCTGAGTAGAATTCCATTGTGTATGTATCCCCTAATTTTGTAATCCATTCATCTGTTGATGGACATCTCGACTGTTTCCATAGTTTGGCAATTATGAATTATGCAGCTATAAACATAGATATGCATGCATTATTATGGTAATCTGGTTTCAATTTTATAAAACCTTTATAGAAGGTCTAATCCCAATACTTCTCAATCTGTTATATGAAGCCAGCATCACATTAATACCAAACCTGAATACAGACAGCTCAAGAAAAGAAAACTACAGACCAACATTGTTGATGAACTTAGATGCAAAAATTCTAAATAAAATACTAGCAGCATGCATTAAAACCACATCAAGAAAATTATATACCACGACCAGGTCTGGTTCATCCCAGGGATGAAAGGCTGGTCCTATATATGAAAAACAATCCATGTAATTCACCACATAAATAGAACTAAGGACAAAAATCACATGATCCTTTCAATAGACGCTGGAAAAGGATTCGACAAAATCCAACACCCATTCATGCTAAAAACACTGCAGAGAATCGGAATAGAAGGAACATACCTCAACATCATAAAGGCAATATACAATAGGCCCACAGCCAACATCATATTGAATGGGGAAAAACTACAAGAGTTCCCCTTAAAATCAGGAACAAGGCAAGGATGCCCACTATCACCACTCCTTTTCAATGTAGTACTCAATACTCTAGCCAGAGCAATAAGGCAAAAGAAGGAAATCAAAGGACGATAAATGCATTTTATATTTTTATTGGTTCATTGTAATTATACATCATAGTGATATTCAAGTGATACATACTTGCATGCCTCACTTGGTGTATTTCCCTCTGTACCTCACCCTGCTCCCCGTTCATCTCTCCCCAAACATGTTAGTGAGATTGGTAGTGATATCTTCATGTGTGAACATAACCTTATTTGAACTATTCCCATCCTCAAACCTTGTTTTTTCCTCTCCCTGTCTACCTCCCCAAATCCTCTTCCATTATTCTACTGGACTCTCTCCTCATTTACCTGAAGTCCCTTTTGTTTCCTATTTTAATTCTAGCTTCCACATATGAGAGAAAACATATGGCCCTTGACTTTCTGAGATTGGCTGATCTCACTTAGCATAATATTCTTGAGTCCCATCTGTTTTCCTGCAAAATTTTGCTCTTCTTATTGCTGAGTAAAATTCCATTGTGTGTAAATGTCACATCATCATTATCCATTCATCTATTGACAGACACCGAGGTTGGTTCCATAATTTGGTTGTTGTGAATTGTGTTGTGATAAATGTGGGTATGCATGCATCACTATTCTATCCTATTGGGAGGTGGTAGAACCTTTAAGACATGAAACTTAATGGAAGTTAGGCACAGGGAGTGCTCTTGAAAGGGATATTGGGACCCTGCCGCTCCTCTGCCTCTCTCTTTGCTTCCCAGCCACCATGAAGTGAACAGCTTGCTCCACCATGTGCTCCCTGTCACAGGGACCACAGGCCCAAGTGACTGGGCCAGCCATCCATGGACTGAAAACTCCAAACTATGAGTCAAAATAGGTATTTTGTTACAGTAATGGAAAAGCTACCATACTGGCACATATTAAAGACTCAATAAATGTTTACATATTTTATTATTGCCATTATTATTATTATGACATTCTTAGCACTCAAATTCTATGACACTGTAGATATGACATCTAAAAGAACATGTGTGCATACATTTGTATAACTATATTTATAATTCATAATACACATACATAAATATATCAAAAATTATTAATTTCCTTTGACATAGTTTTAATTTCCATTGTATGTAGTAGTTTCTTATGCTTTTTATAAATGATTGAAAAGATTTATACCGATTCACATATTTGTTACATATTTTATTATTTTACATATATTATTTTGCCATTATTATTATGATGATGATGATGATGACATTCTCAGCACTCAAACTCTATGATACTGTAGATATGACATCTAAAAGGACATATGTACATACATTTGTATAACTATATTTATAATTTATAATACACACATATATAAAAATTTGTTGATTTCCTTTGACATACCTTTAATTTCCATTGTATGCAGCAGTTTCTCATTATGATTTTTTAAATGATTGAAAATACTTACACTGCTTCACCTATTCAGTCTTGTTCCACTCAACTAATATTTATTGAGTTGACTATTATGTGTCAAAAGACTTTTGTATGACATTGGGCATAAAATGGCAAATGGTACTAATACACCCTCGTTCTTTGGGCTTTGAGTCTAACAGTAAATATAGATATTAAGCAAGAGATTACAAGTTTGATGAATGTTATATTTGGAGAGCTATATACTACTTCTGTTATGGTCAGATATAGAATGTCTCCTGAAGAGCTCAGAGTTGATATAGTTAAGTCATGAGGGTTGTAATCACATCAGTTATAATGGATTTATTTGAGTAGTAACCTAGGCTGGTGGGGCGTGGTTGGAGAAGGTGGGTCCTTAGGGGCGTGGCCTGAGGGATTGTGCTTTTGTCTTTGAATCTCCTTGCTCACTGGTGCTCTCTTGCTTCCGACCTCCACAATGTGAGAGCAGAGCTTTGAGCACTCTCTCTCTCCACTTCCTGAGCTTCAGAACCTGGCCTCATATGGACTGAACCTGGAATCTCCAAAAAACTGTGAGCAAATAAATCTTACTTCCTCTAACTTGTGTAGTCAGTCATTTTGGATTTCAGCAGTGAGAATCTTGCCTGAGAGAACTTCAGGAATGTTCACTGTGATCCATTGATTTACAAGTTCCTACGCAATACATAAAGGGGGTACTTAATAATATATTTTGATAATAGTTTCTCAAACTGTATATTCTTAAAAAAGTTAACTTTTAGTGTTCCTTGCCTGATTTATTTTTTAAATAACCTTTTAAACATTGAACTTGTCTTGGTAATCAGACATGTAATAGCTTGGAATCAAAGAACAAAGATTTTGAGCCAAGCTATTCACCAAATCAAAAAGTAAAAAGCTAATGAAAAAATTTAGGCACAAATTTGTCATCACTAAGTAATACTCTGGAATTATCAATGCATGTAATGATAGACAAATGAATTCAACAAGCAGAATAAGGGTCTAATTTTGAGTGGAAAGTACTGAAATATATCTTTTAATTTTAGATTTACCATAGACTGACTTTATAACCATTGGCAAGTCATATACATTTTCTTTTTTTCTAATATTTTGCTCTTTTAAAATGGAACGTAATTAGGAGAAGTAAAACTGTATTAATGCTCCTCAACTTATGTTGAGGTTACATTCTGGTAAACCCAATGTGAGTTGAAAATATCGTGTGTTGAAAATGCATCTGATACCCTTAAGCTGCTGCACATCATAGTGTAGAGGCACAGACACTGCAGCCTTGAGTTCACCCTTGCAATCATGTGGCTGGCTGTGAGCTCCCCAGCATCGCACTGCATTTGGCCAGTCTGGGAAAAGATCAGAATGTGATATCACAGTATCGTTACTACTGAACACATATCACTTTTATACCACTGTAAAGACAAAAAGTCAAAAGTCAAATCATCAGAAGTTGAGGACTGTCTGCAGTTCAGGTTTTACAACTTGTATCTACTCTTCTAAATGGAAGTTAAGTAAAACATGTGAGAAATAATTTTATAAAATATTAAAATTTCAACTTTATTTGACATTTTAAATAGCTGTGCTGCCAAATATTGCATAAACAAACAAGCCCTAGATATCAGGATGTGTATTGCATTCTTCAAGTAACTAATCAGCCTCTTTAGGGCAGATTCTATTATTGATGCATTTTTTTATTGAGTCTTAAAGACACAGTAGATATTTTTGGAAAGAATGAAGTGTTTGTTTATAATTGATTGAATAACTCATGAGGAATTTTTCTCAATATATTTATCAATATATATGTACATATATTTATCTATTTACCAGACAGCCAGGTATATATTTTGAGTTTTTGCAAAGTTGACAGTCTTTTTTTCAACAAACTTCTTTTTGAGGTATCTGCTATGTGCAATACTAAACTAGGTGTGGCAAGAGAGAAAAAAAATGAAGATTGGTCCTGGGCTCAGTGAGTCACAATTATTATCTAAAGGTATTCTCTAAATATCATATAGTGTGTTAGTCATTCGATTGCTCAAAAGCATTCAGCTTTTGCTGTCGAAACCTCTTAGCTTGCATAATTTGGAAGTACTACTATAGCATATAGTATGGGACAAATATTTCTTGAACAATTTTAAATCTTTACACAGAAAGCCTTTAACGATTAAAATTATAGAATTTGGATTTTAGTCCTGACATTTTAATACTGCCATCTAAAATTTTTATAATGAAATTTTGACTTCTTTCTCATTTTCATTTTGATCCAACTTCAAGTAAAGTTATAATTTTCTATTAATTATAAATGAACTCATTCCTTTTTTATACTACAGTATATACTTTATAGTTTGTACTATCTATGTCCATGTTGTGTGTTTGTGTGTGTGTGTGTGTGTATAAATACAAAAACACAATACACATACAAATACAATAGTACTATATATGTTTAATATCAAACATGAGGCTGTGCAGGGTACCGTGACATACACAAAAATGAGTAACAGTTAAAGGTGGGGAGAGAGACAGAGAGAGGAGGAGTAAAGAGGGTTGGGTATTAGGATATGAGGATTAGGGTATGAGGATCTAAAATAGATGGTAAATAGCAGAGCTTAGGAAGCCAGTGAACTTTACTTCGGAGTGGCTTTAAGCTTTTATTTATTGACCTTAGCTCACAATCAATTCCTCTTCCTTAATAAATAGGATTACCAAAATGTAGTGATCAGCAATTGAGATCTTAAAAACCTTCAAAGAGTAATAAGAATAAATGAGTGACACCTCAGCAGAAAGAAAGCAAAAATAAAATATAAAATAAAAATTCAGACATCAATATTCTGAAAACACAGATATTTGAGATCAGTAAAAAAACCCAAACACTATAGAAGTCTCCAAGGCTTGCTTATTTTATAATACATTACAATAATTCATATTCATAATAAACACTTCAACTATCAAAAACGGTTTTCTATTTCATATGTCCTTTTGAAGGAGTGAGTACAATTATAATAATTAAATTTATAAAATTTTCCTCCCAAAAAGCTAATATTGTTTAAGAATTTTATCCCTAAAGAAAGTTTCATCCATCTAGACACCCTTCTTTGAAATTATTCCCTAATAACTTTGGGTAAATAAGGCAGCCACTTTTGCTAGGGTCTAATTCTATGCATATCTTTCTTTCTGGATCTTGCATTTAATTTGCCTTTCATTGGTAATAAGATTTTCTTAAACAAATGCAAGGTCTTAAGAATCAATAAGCAGAAAGATTTGCCTATATTAGCTTTATTATCACTTTAAGTCTGCAATATTTTCTTATCTGTAGTGACAAAGTACTTAGAAGTTCTTACCATAAATATTGTATTTTCTAAGTCACTCCACAGTTAAGATTATGAGTGCATCATAATTGTCCACTTCCAGTGTGCAATTTCATTGACTTGTTTCAGAGATTTTTGTTAATGTATTCAGTTTCCCTGGCTGTTGATATTATCAGTCCTTCCACAATCCCAAATCTTAAAGGTGTGAGGCTTTATGAGTCTTAAACACAATCTACATCTGTCTTTCATCTATTTTAATTCTTTAAGCAAATACCAAGTTTGATTATGATTTGGTTTTCAATCTAGGTTTGATGGCTTATTGCTTATGAATTTAATTTTTGCTTTTTTCTTTCTGCTTATTTTTCATTTGTTTTCTTTCCTATCTCTCACGTTCATTTTTCCTCCTTCTCTTAACCCCAATCTTCTTCCTCCACCAAAGGCAATCTTGGGATATCCACCAGGATTCCCTGGCCTTTCTAAACTAAGAGATGTCTTAAATCCCCAGTGGCTGAGGTTAAACTAGCCCAAATGAGTCAAGGAGAGACTGGATTTTATACTTCCTAGCAGAGAAAGGATTGCTCGTAATGTTTTTTCCTTCAAGTGTTACATTGGGTTCTAGCCTTCAAGAATTATTCTCATTCTCTTCTACTGCAAATGATTTCTACTTTGTAAGAAGGAAGAGTATCCATGGCAGCTCAGTCACCTTTATTGTTTGTAATCCCAAAAGAAGAAAGATACGTATTCTCTCCCATCACTTGTAATTAAACCTTGAAATAAAGCTACCGGTCTTGTTCTTGTGCCATGAACTGGTCACTGTGGTTAGAGAAAGTTTATCTGATTGGCAAACCTGGAGCTTGTCCCCACCCATGGAGATGGAGACAGAGCAACCGTGAGAGCTACATTACAACCACATGGAAGAAGATATGTTGAACAAACAAACAAACAAACAAACAAACAAAAAAGCCCAGTTTCCATCATTATAGTGCTCCACGGCACTATTGTAGGGTAGCCCCAGCTTCATTTGTAATGTTCAAAACATAAATTCTACTTTTAAAAAGTGCTGGCTGTGTCAAAAGCCTATCGTGCAGACTTGGAACTTGGCACTAAATATCTTTCCTTACTAAATGGAGTATGATAAATTGTTATGCTGAACATAGATTAGCTTTTTAAAAAGTGTGAGTCTATTGATAGCTCCTAACAATGACAAGTCACAACACGTAAACAAAGGAACATGAAAATCAAGATCGCATAAAAGCAGAATCATGTTAACAGTAGTGAGATCTATTTTAAAGCCATTAGAAAAGCTTCAATAGGTACCAGTAATGAGTTTTAAAGCACTTGGGTCAGAAACACCAAATGAGGTGCTAGTTTACCATGCAGGACCCATTAATCATTTATGTTGCCTGCAAAACTGGTCTGTAAAAGCGGACTGAGCCTGCAGTGGAGGCGTTGCTGATCTGTGGCATTTTTCAGACACAAGGACCACACAGATGTTAACTGCTAGTGACAACTTCAATAAGAATCCGAAGGCTGCTGATACTGTAAGGAAGAGCAGATTAGGAAAAATGACTTAGCATACTCGAGCAAGACAAATGTCTCTCCATTTATGGTACCAAGCAAAACCAGCCACATGCTCAGCATAAAACCTCACTACAAGCTGTTTCTTCTGCCCTTTAAATCTGATTTGCTGGTTTCACGGATATGCTTGTTCACTTGGAAAATCTCAATGACCCTTTCCACTGGCCACTTATTTCTGGCAGAGGATGGAGATCCGCGTTCCACTCGCACGCTTCGGCTGTCATCCGTGGATGTGTGTGCTAACAGTTAGACGTGTTTGCTCTCAAACCTCTTCATGTGATTTCACTTATTACTTTAACAAAATAATTAAATATTAATGAACAGAGGTAATACTTATCATCATAAAAGAGAGTTGTTTATGTGAAAATTAAGTTGAATCTTTTGTAAAATAAATCACTAATGCAATTTAAAAAAAAATAATGCTGTACCATTGGATGAGTGTACCATTTATTTAAAGTGGTTATGCTGGCTTCTCTTTACCACCTCAGAGTCATTCCAGTGCATTTTCATATTGGATATTTTCTTTTTTATACACTTTTATTGGTGCAATGTAATTTATACTTCATAGGAAGATTCAAAGTGATACAAACATATATGCACACATCACTTAGTGTAATTCTCTCCGTATACCCACCCTGTCTCCCTTTCTCCTTCCCTATATATGTTAGTGAGGTTGGTAGTGGATTTTTGAGCTGTTCCCTTGCTCAATTCTTGTTTTTCCCCTCTCTACCTGCCTCCTCTAATCCCCTTCCACTATTGTATTGTTTACTGTCCTCATTTGACTGAAGTCCTGTTTGCTTCCTATTTTTGTTCTAGCTTCCACATATGAGAGAAAACATATGACCCTTGACTTTCTGAGACTGGCTGATCTCCCTTAGCATAATATTCTCTAGTTCCCTCCATTTTGCTGCAAATAACATCATTTTGTTTTTCTTTATAGCTGAGCAAAATTCCATTGTGTGTATGTATTACATTTGGTTATCCATTCGTCTGTTGATGGACAACTAGATTGGTTCCATAATTCGGCTATTGTGAATTGTGTTGCTATAAACACCACCTTGGATATCGTCTGATGTCCCCATCTCAAAATTCACTCTTCTTTTTCCATTCTCACCCTCTTCTGTTATTCAGGAGGTAGAGGTATGAGGACTTACTCACTAACCGGGTCCCCTGCCCGCTGGCTTCCACTTGTTTTGGCTGGTGAGAAACATTGGGTGGAGATCAAAGGGAGGGACATTTTGAGTATTAATTGCCCCTCCTCCTTACCCGTGGGGGCACTGTGGGCTGACTACATCTAGAACCAAAGTTCTCACTTTTCAACATGTAGCCTTCTCTCTTTGGCTTCTTGTGAGCACTCCTTTTCTTTTTCTTTCTGGACAAGTGGTAACTGGTCCTCAAGTTTTACCAGCCCTGGTATACTGCATCATTATCTCATTGTTTCTTAACCTTGACTTACCTGTTTTGAGTGTCCTGGCTATTTCTTCCCAGCACCTTGTCAAACCTGATGAAGGAGTAGAAAGTGTGAGTACTGCCATGAGATGGTCCAGGATGCAAATATTGACTCTACAATTTTCTATGCTAACTGAAGAAGTACGGCATCTACGGTACCTTTTCCAACTCCAATTTTTTTATCCATAAAAATGTGCTTAATAATAAATTCTTCTCCACAGGCACACAATCTGCTCCCACTAAAATAGGGAGAATCAATTATTTATGTTTTTTTGGTTTAGTTCAGTGTCTGGCACATACTAAGTACTTATTAAATTTCAGTAAAATAAAAATTAACTTATTAATAAGAGACAGTATTTTCTTATATAGATAAACTTCCTGATAACTTTGACAGTCATTCATCAGATAGTTTCTCTGTGGCTTCTTATCCATAGGCAAGAACCAGCTTAGGTCCACATGAAGTTTTATTAATGGCTTTCCATTGACTAAGCATACAATCGAAAATAAATCATGCAAAATTTAAATAGACTAAAATAGAAAGGCACACAATGAGTCATGAAAACACACATTATTTTGGCCTTTGATCCATATGAGCAAGGATTTAAAATACATGCATATTTGATTTCCTAGTCAAGCTGATTTCATAGAAAATGGCACACTTAGCCAGGCGTGGTCGCCCACGCTTGTAATCCCAGTACTTGGGAGGCTGAGACCGGAGGATCCGGGTTCGCGGCCAACCTCAGCTACTTAGTGAGGCCCTCCGCAACTTCATAAGACCCTGTTTCAAAGTAAAGAATAAAAAATTAGGGCCGGGGGGTGTAGAATGCCCCTGGGTTCAATCCCCAGTACTACCAAAAAAAAAAAAAAAAGAGAGAGAGAGAGAGAAAATGGCACACTTGCTAATTATGTGGTGTGCTCTGTACCAACCTTTCGACACTTTTCTACATGACACTTACATAACATTATGCAGCACTTTTTATGTGTCAGGCTTTAAGAAATTACTTTATATATTGGCCAGGCGTGGCACATACCTGTAATCCCAGTTCTTGGGAAACCAAGAGAGGAGGATTGCAGGTTCAAGGCTAGTCTCAGCAACTTAGTGAGACCCTCACTAAGTTATTTATTTATAAATAAATAAATAAATAAATAAATAAATAAATAAATAAATAAGGCTGGGGGTATAGCTCAGAGGTAGAAAGTCCCTGGGTTCAATACCCAGTACCACACACACACACACACAAAATTACTTGATATATATATATATACAGCCTGTGATCCCCTGCTATAGTAATTCTATGATTGTTTCCATCTTTACAGAGAAGGAAACTGAGGCACGGAGGTTAAGTAGTTTACATAAGGTCCTGTGGCCATGAGATGGTGATGCCAGAAACTATACTCATGTCTATGAGCCTGTAGTTGCCTGTACAGAGTCAATGCTATCTGTTCACTACATTTCCTTCTCCAGAGCCCACAGAAAGGCTGCATTGCCCATATTGGCATGCGACTTGATGTATGCTATTGTATTTTAGCTCATTTGAATTATGTATGATGTATTTTGTTTTTTATTTAATTTGTTACATTTATTGGTGCATCGTAGTTATACGTTTTGATAAGTGTCAGGGTATCAGAAGCATGCATGCACACATTGCTCATTTAGCCCTCCCTCAAATCCCACCCTATTCTCTCCCCCTTCCCTCCTTTCCATGCCCAGCATAGTGATTGACTCTGATAAGTTTGTGTGTACACCTCATGTGCATTAGTATATTTCCCTCTTCCCCCTTCCCATCTCCCTCAGTTAGGTCACCTTCTTTGTGCAACTAAAGAACTAAAGTTTTCTCCTTCTCTGTCCAGGGTTCCCTTCTAAGTCTCATTCTTCCTAGCTTCCATATATTAGGGAGAACATCTGACTTTTCACTCTTTGTGATTTACTAATCTCGCCTAGCATAATGTTCTGTAGTGCCCTCTATTTCCCTGCAAATGATGTAATTTTGTTCTTCTTTACGGCTGCATAAAATTCCATTGTGTACATATCCCATAGTTTTGTGATCCATTCATCTATTGATGGACACCTTGGCTGGTTCCAAAGTTTGGCAATTGTGAATTGTGCAGCTATAAACATAGATACACATGCATTAGTCTGTTGGTTTGGTTTCAGTCCTATTGGGTAGATGCCTAGAAGTGGCATTGCTGGGTCATATGGTAGGTTCATTCCCATTCTTCTGAAGATCCTCCACACTGTTTTCCAAAGTGGTTGCACTAATTTGCGGTTCTACCAACAGTGTATTAGAGTTCCTACTTCTCCACATCCTCGCCAGCATTTGTTGTTGTTTGTGTTTTTAATGATTGCCATTCTAATTGGGGTTAGGTGAAATCTCAGGGTAGTTTTGATTTGTATCTCTCAGATTGCTAATGATGTTGAACATTTTTTTAAACATTTATGGGCTATTTGTATTTCTTCTTGTGTGAAGTGTCTGTTTAGTTCACTTGCCCATTTTTTGATTGTTTTTTTTTTTTTTTTTTTTTTTTTTTTTTTTTT
>PVJS01046816.1:0-15666 GCA_004027185.1 Glis glis
CCCCCCCCCCCCCCCGCCCTCCAAGCATTCCTGAGCGCTAACAGGCTAACACTTGTCCAAGACTGGGCGCTGGGAAAGTCCCGGTGAACAACATGGTGGTCAGCTCAGCTTCGGGGCTTTCGACCTATATGTATTGAGCACCTACTGTGTGCCAGGCACTGATGAGGTGCTGGGGACACGGCAGTGAACAAAAAGATAAAAATTTCCTGTCCTAGCTGGGCGTAGTGGTGCACGCTTGTAATCCCAGTACTTGGGAGGCTGAGACAGGAGGATCGCAGGTTTGCAGCCAGCCTCAGCTGCTTAGTAAGACCCTCCGAAACTTAGTGAGACCCTGTTTCAAAATAAAGAATAAAAAATAGGTCTGGGGGTGTAGTTGAAGGTAGAAAAAATACTGTCCTTGCAGACAGATTAAAAAAAATAGGTAAAAATCTAGTATGTCAGGTGGGCGTGGTGGCTCACGTTTGCAATTCCAGTACTTGGGAGGCTGAGACGGGAGGATTCGGGTTTGCAGCCAGCCTGAACTACTTAGTGATGCCCTCCACAACTTAGTGAGACCCTGTTTCAAAATAAAGAATAAAAAATAGGGCTGGGGTGTAGCTCAGAGGTAGAATGCCCCTGGGTTCAATCCCCAGTACTGCAAAAAAAAAAAAATCTAGTATGTCTTATAAACGCTATGAAAAAATAAATCAGAGAAGGAAGGAAGGAAGTCTGGGTGACAATGAGAGACTTATTGAGCTGGGATTTATTTATTTATTTATTTATTTTTGTGGTACTGGAGATTGAACCCAGGAGAATTCTACCTCTGAGCTACACCCCAGCCCTTTTTTATTTTTTTTGTTTTGAAACAGGATCTCACTAAGTTGGCGAGGCTGGCATCAAACCTGTGATTCTCTTGTCTCAGCTTCCCAAGTACTGGGATTACAGGCATGCGCCACCATACCTGGCTTGTGGCTTGTGCTGGGTTTTAAAGATTGTTAGACATTTAAGACAGTGGGGGAAGGGAGGGACATGCAGGTTGAGGGAAAGAACATTCCAAGGGAAGCTAAGTTTGGGCAAAGGCATGGAAGTATGAAACACTGGGTGGAGGAAGGAGAAACCAGATACATGGAGGAGGGTGAAACCAGACACAGATGGGTGTTTCTGAACCAGGGAAGCCCAGTACATGGAGCCTTTTTAAGAGGCTTGGGTTTAAGCCGGGTGTAGTGGCGCACACTTGTAATCCCAGGATTTTGGGAGGCTGAGACAGGAGGATCCGGGTTCGCGGCCAGCCTCAGCTCGCTCGCTCTCTCTCTCTCTCTCTACTTAGTGAGGCCCTCCGCAACTTCGTGAGACCCGGTTTCAAAAAAATAAAGTATAAAAAATAGGGCCGGGTGTGTAGAGCGGAGGTAGAATGCCCCTGGGTTCAATCCCCGGTACCGCAAAAAAAAAAAAAAAAAAAAAAAGAGGCTTGGGTTTAACTGGGTCTGATGGTGCACACCTGTAATCCCAGTACTTGGGAAACTGAGACAGGAATATCACAGGTTCGAGGCCAGCCTCAGCAACTTAGCGAGATCCTCAGTAACTTAGTGAGACCCTGTTTCAAAATAAATAAATAAAAAGGGCTGGGGGGTGTAGTTTGGAGGTAGAATGCTCCTGGGTTCAATTCCCAGTAGCCAAAAAAAAAAAAAAGGCTTGGGTTTGACACCAGAGGTTGTGGGAAGTGTCTGAAAGGATTTAGGCATCATAGTAATTTCTAGCTCAGACTGAGCAAGCCCTCTGTGCCAGGCAGTGTCTAAAGATTTTACATACCAAGCCGGGCATTGTGGCGCACGCTTGTAATCCCAGTACTTGGGAGGCTGAGACCGGAGGATCCGGGTTCACAGCCAGCCTCAGCTATGTAGTGAGGCCCTCCGCAACTTAATGAGACCCTGTTTCAAAATAAAGAATAAAAAAATAGGTCTGGGGTGGAGCTCAGAGGTAGAATGCCCCTGGGTTCCATCCCCAGTACCGCAAAAAAAATTTTTACATACCAAATATCATTGAACCTACTCATCCTCTGTGAAGTGAGTCTTGCTTGCCTCATTTTCCAGATAAGAAAACCGTGGTTCAGAGAAGCTCATTCATGTGCCTCAGATCCTACAACTGAGCCAGATTCAAGCTCTTGTGAGCGTGGGCTCCAAAGCCTCAGGGAGCTGCTGACCCGCCTTGACTGAAACCCTGAGCCTAGATGAGCCCCAGAGGGCTCAGATGGAAGATGGCTGCCCTAAGGCTGTGGGAATGGGAGGGTGAGGCTCCTGGGGAGGGTGTTAAGGAGGCCTATGGAGAGGTGTTCCAGGCAGAGACAGCAGTCTGCAAAAACCCACTGGCCAAGCCGGGTGTGGTGGCACACGCTTGTAATCCTAGTACTTGGGAGGCTGAGACAAGAGGATTGCAGGTTCACAGCCAGCCTCAGCTACTTAGTGAGGCCCTCCACAATTTAGTGAGACCCTGTCAAAAATAAAGAATAAAAAATAGGGCTGGGGGTGGAGCTCGGAGGTAGAATGCCCCTGGGTTCAATCCCCAGTACTGCCAAAAAAAAAAAAAAAACCCACTGGCCAGAGTTTAGCACCGCACCTGGGCTCATGGTGGAGGTGGGGTAGGGTCCTTGAGATGAGACTCATGATAGGATTGTGGGACCAAAAGGAGGGAGAGGTACAGGCCTGTAATCCCAGTACATGGAAGGCTGAGGCAGGAAGATCACAGGTTCAAGGCCAGCATGCGGTAACTTAGCAAGACCCTGTTTAAAAATAGAAATAAAAAGGCCTGGGGGTGTAACTCAGTGGTAGGATGCCCCTGGGTTCAAACTCCAGTACTGGGGGGGTGAAAGAGGTAGAGAAGGAAGCAGGGAGTTCTGTGCTTGGTAACAAAGAGTGTAGGAGGGTTCCTGCATCTGACCACCTGTGCACAGCTGTGACACAAGTTAGGATTCCCAGGAAAGGGCTCCTGCTTGCCTTGGGAGGGGGAGGTAATCCCTCATTCTGGAATGGGGTACCCAGGTTCCTGGGCAAGAGGATTTGGAATCACTGGCTAGAGGACATTGGTGTGGCTGAGGCTACAGAGTGTAAGGTATTGAGGTGACTAGGGAGAATGGGATTTCAGAGCCCCCTGGGAAAGGGTATTGAGATGATCAGGACCCTGAGGGGATATGGTTTGGTGTGAGGTGACTGGGGATCGGGCTCTTGGAGTGAGCGGGAATGGAAGTATCAAGGCTTCTAGTGTGGAGGTGACGGGGATGTCAGGGACCTAGGGTCTCAGGACCCTAGGATCTGGGATCATAATATGGGGTTATCTGGGATGGAGTATAGGAAATCCTAGGATTTGGAATATGGGTATGCAGGAACCTGACATCACCCGTGACCTGGCTCAGGTATCCGGGTCAGTAGGTCTGGGGTGTCAGAGTTTGCCCTGGGGATGTGGCAGGTAGAATGCTCCCTGCTTGGCCCTCTGACCCACCGGTTCCCACAGAGATGGATGAGTGCCGACTGAACCAGAACATCTGTGGCCATGGAGAGTGCGTCCCGGGCCCCTCGGACTACTCCTGCCACTGCAACCCCGGCTACCGGTCGCATCCGCAGCACCGCTACTGCGTGGGTGAGCGCGGCGCGAAGCGGACCGGCGGGCCCACGGGTGGGCGGCCCTGGGGAAGCCCTGGATCACAACTCCCTTTGATGTCTCCGGGCCCGCGGGTCCTTCCCAGACGTGAACGAGTGCGAGGCGGAGCCGTGCGGCCCCGGGAGGGGCATCTGCATGAACACCGGCGGCTCCTACAACTGCCACTGCAACCGCGGGTACCGCCTGCACGTGGGCGCCGGGGGGCGCTCGTGCGTCGGTGAGGCGCCCGGACGGGGCGGCCCGGGCTTGTGGGTGGGGCGGGCCCTCCTCCCGAGCGCTGCGTAACCCCTCCTCCGCCCCCGTGCGCCGGTCGCGCCCCCTTCTCCGGCTCAGACCTGAACGAGTGCGCTAAGCCCCACCTGTGCGGCGACGGCGGCTTCTGCATCAACTTTCCTGGTCACTACAAGTGCAACTGCTACCCCGGCTACCGGCTCAAGGCCTCCCGGCCGCCCGTGTGCGAAGGTGGGGGACCCGTCCAGACCAAACGGGAGACCTCGGCTGTCCCTCGACCTGGGATGGGGCGGGGGTCTGCACTCATCTCTGCCCAGCTCTGAGCCTGTCAGGCTGGGGTCCGGGACCCTGTTCATCTTGTTGATTTGTGATAGAGGGAGGCCCTGCTGAGAACTCTGAGCGTCAGGACAGCCACGTTGTCCCCAGACGGGTCCTCCTCCTTCTTTCTCCTGTGCAGACATTGACGAGTGCCGGGACCCGAGCTCCTGCCCAGATGGCAAATGCGAGAACAAACCCGGGAGCTTCAAGTGCATCGCCTGTCAGCCTGGCTACCGCAGCCAGGGGGGCGGGGCCTGCCGCGGTGAGGGCAGGGCTCGTGGCGATGATGCGGGGCGGTGGTGGTCATAGTCTGGCTTCGGATGAGGCATGGACGGAGCTGGCAGCAGTGGGCGGTACCTCGAGGGCGGGGTCTCTTGGGAGTAGAGCCCCCATCCCAACCAGGGTGGAGATTCTCTCTGCTCAGTCCATCCTCTGGTGGCGCAGTGTCTGAAGCGCCCTCTCTCTGCTGCAGACATCAACGAGTGCTCAGAGGGCAGCCCCTGCTCGCCCGGCTGGTGCGAGAACCTCCCGGGATCC
The DNA here is from genome assembly GCA_004027185.1 of Glis glis. Taxonomy (NCBI): domain Eukaryota; kingdom Metazoa; phylum Chordata; class Mammalia; order Rodentia; family Gliridae; genus Glis; species Glis glis. The sequence goes on from PVJS01046816.1 coordinate 4,717, forward strand.
TTCCGCTGCACTTGTGCCCAGGGCTACACGCCAGCGCCTGACGGCCGCAGTTGTGTGGGTGAGTTCCAGCGCGCCCCGGGGCCCCGTGTGCCACCTGCCAGCGCGGTTGCGCTGAAGCCCGGGAGTGGGTCACACAGTCAGTAAAACGTGTGGGTGAGGCGACTAATTCATCCTCCCAGCTCACTGATCCAGTCGCTCATTTTCTCAGTGAAGGGGCTGCAGTGTCCATGTAAGAAGGGTCTTAGGAGGCAGAGCTTGAATCTGCGTTTGAAAAGCATGTTACTTAAATTTTAAGGGAAAAAAGCTGGGTGCCGTGGTGCACGCCTGTAATCCCAGTACTTGGGGGTTGAGACAGGAGGATCGCAGGTTCGCAGCCAGCCTCAGCTACTTAGTGAGGCCTCCGCAACTTACTGAGACCCTGTTACAAAAATAAAGAATAAAAAATAGGGCTGGGGGTGTAGCTCCGAGGTAGAATGCCCCTGGGTTCAATCCCCAGTACCACACACACACATACACACACACACACACACACACACACACACACACAAAATAGGGCTAGGTGTGTAGCTCCGAGGTAGAATGCCCCTTGGTTCCATCCCCAGTATGGTAAAATAAATAAAATAGAGCCAGGTGTGGTGTCGCACACATGTAATCCCAGTATTTGGGAGGCTGAGACAGGAGGATCACTGGTTTACAGCCAGCCTCAGCTACTTAGTGAGGCCCTCTGAAACTTAAGTGAGACCCTGTTTCAAAATAAAGAATGAAAAATAGGGCTGGGGGTGTAGCTGGGAGGTAGAATGCCTCTGGGTTCAATCCCCAGTACCACAAATAAATAAATAATAAAAAATAGGGCTGGGGGTGTAGCTGGGAGGTAGAATGCCCCTGGATTCTATCCCCAGTATCACATACACACAAAAAATAATAAATAAATAAATAAATAAATAGAACCAAAGGTGTAGTTCAGAGGTAGAATGTTCCTGGGTTTGATCCCCAGTACCTAGATAGATAGATGATAGATAGATAGATAGAGATAGATAGATAGGGGGGTGTTAGTCGTCCCCCCTACAGTGATGTTTATTATGCACTAAGAGGTCAGCTAGGGCCTGGGATTCAGAAAAACTGGGGAGCAGACTGTAGAGCACAGGGCTGGGGGGGGTCTGAGGTGCTCCTTGGAAACAGCAGCAGAACCTGGAGGAGAGTCCTGAGTTTGGTCTTAAAGGACCAAAAGGAAACTAGCTGAGCAAAGAAGGATGAGAGGGAGCAACAGCAGGCCAGACGGCGGTGGACGGAGTGAGAGCAGGGGCCTCAGGTTGGCCATGAGATGGTGAGATATTAGAGAAATAGAACAAATGAACTGGACATGTTGGCTGGATGTCATGGTGAAAGAGAGAGGAGAGTGAGGGACCTTTCAGGTGTTGGGTTTGGTGAGTCAGTAGGAAGTGCTCCCCATTGGTAAAGGGTCCCAGGGCTGGGCACATTTGGGAGGGAAGATGCTGAGCTCCATTTTGGACAAGGTGAGTGGGTGGTCCCTGTGGGCTTCTCAGCTGGAGGTACCAGTGGAGGCTGGGCCATGTGGGTGGGTGGTTTGGGGCTAGACATACCTACCTGGAACCAACAGCTGCACTTGGGAGTGTGGCGTGTTGAGGTGGGCCTGCTCAGCCAAGGAGGGTGGGCCGGGTCAGGGAAACATCTGGCAGAATCTGGCAGACACTGACACACAGGAGCAGGCAGCAGGGTGGGGTGGGGAGCAGGCAGACATGAGGGAGAAGGCATGGTAAAAGGAGGCATGGTGGGAAGGGGGACAGTGGGGCCCGTAGAGTACCATCCGCAAAGCTGGGGAAGCCCGGAGCAGTTTGGGGAGAGAGCTGAGCCCTGGCCTGAGCAGGGGTGGTCCAGGCCAAGGGGCAGAAGTGTAGCAGAAGCCTGAGACCACCCCCAGCCTGGCCTTCTGACACCCCTGTGCCCTACAGATGTTGATGAGTGTGAAGCTGGGGACATGTGTCACAACGGCATCTGCACCAACACGCCAGGGTCCTTCCAGTGTCAGTGCCTCTCTGGCTACCATCTGTCAAGGGACCGGAGCCACTGCGAGGGTGAGGGGTCCTAGAGCCGGGGGCGCTGGCCTGTCCCTCCCTATCCCAGGACCCCTGCTGCCCAGGTCTAGTCCCCATCCAGATCCCAGATGTGGTATGGGGGTGTGGGAGCGACTCAGGGCACTGGGGAAGGGGCACTTTGGCAGCCTCAGGCTGTCTGTGGGATTGGCCCCTGACATTCTTTACCCCCTTGGTCCCCTACAGACATTGACGAATGTGACTTCCCTGCGGCCTGCATTGGGGGTGACTGCATCAACACCAATGGCTCCTACCGATGTCTCTGCCCCCAGGGGCATCGGCTGGTGGGCGGCAGGAAGTGCCAAGGTATGAGGGATTGGCCAAGGGCTCCTAAGGGGAGTGGCAGGGCCCAGTGGTCCCCTAGACACACTGGCCTTCCTGTCTTTCCATCCATCCATCCTACACTCACTCATCCTTCCACTCTTTCATCTGAATAACAAAGATAATATTAATAATGACAGCATTGTGATGCCTACTGTGCAGGCACTCTGCTCGGCTCTTTACAGGTGTCCTAGTCTAATTTATCAACTCAGCCATAATGCATTCATCAACCAGACACAACTGAACACCTACTATTCACCAGGTTCTGTGCTCTGTACTAAGTATTCAGCAATGACCAGGGGCTCCCAGCTGGGGGGGGGTGATCTACATATCAGTGAATGGATTCTTAGGGTTCAGGGTGCAGGATACCAAGAAAGTTCTGGACTAATGATTAATGGGGGAGGTGACCATTGAACTAGGTCTTGAAGCATAACAAGGGTTCCCTAGGCAGAGAAAGGCACTGAATGGTATTCTACCCCCCAGAATAGCATTTGCAAAGCAGAGAGATCTAGAAGTTGTGTTTTTACTTTTTTTTTTAATTGACTGCTACTGGGGATTGAACCCAGGGGCATTCTACCTCCGAGCTACACACCCAGCCCTATTTTATTTTTTGTTTTGAAACAGGGTCTTGCTAAGTTGCTGAGAATCCTGCTATGTTGCTGAGGCTGTCCTCAAACCTACCATCCTCCTATCTCAGCCTCCCAAGTACTGGGATTACAGGCATGTGCCACTGTGCCCTACTTGGAAGTTGTATTTTTAGAGGAGAGTGGATACTATGTTCTGAGCATAGGGTTGGAGGGAGCTGAAGCAAAGAGTGCTGGGACTGAAAGGTACTGGGAGAACAAGTTGAAGGCCCTCAAATGTGGAGCTGAGCATTCAGACTTTGTTCTGTTGTCAGTGAAGGCCTGTCACTGAAAGTTTTAGGAAGGATGACAGCAGTGAATGTGCACACACCTTCCCACCTACAGGGGCTTGAGGGGACTTCTGCTGTGTGTACTTTGAAATTAAAGTGGAGGCCAGGCGTGGTGTCGCATGCTTGTAATCCCAGTACTTGGGAGGCTGAGACAGGAGGATCGCAGGTTCGTGGCCAGCCTCAGCTACTTAGTGAGGCCCTCCAGAACTTAGTGAGACCCTGTTTCAAAAATAAAGAATAAAAAGTAGGGCTGGGGGTGTAACTCAGAGGTAGAATGCCCCTAGTTCAATTCCCAGTTTTGCAAAAAAAAAAAAAAAAGAAATTAAAGTGGAAATTTGGATTCTGAATTTGTGTGAGGCCCTTGGGGTACACTCCAGGGAAAGGGACTGGGTCTCATCAGAAACACTCTTGCCCCTCTTGTTCCCCAGACATAGATGAGTGCAGCCAGGACCCTGGTCTGTGCCTGCCCCATGGGGCCTGTGAGAACCTGCAGGGCTCCTATGTTTGTGTCTGCGATGAGGGCTTCACACCCACCCAAGATGAGCATGGCTGTGAGGGTGAGTGTCTCCTCAGACTGGACAACTCCCCCCAGCTGCAGCTGGTGTTCAGAGATGCGTCCTATTCCTGCCCTTCTGAATTTGGGGCACAGGAAGAAATCTCTTGCCTGGAGGAGTCTGGTGGGGCCAGACCTCTAAGGGCCCTGACCGGTCATGTGGAGGCTCTAAAGGGGTGGCAGGGAAATGGGGGACAGAGTGATATGATTGGTGGGCAGGGTAGCCGAGTAGCCAGGAGGAAGGCAGTTTGTCCATGTGACCTTGCACTGCCTCCCCCCTCAGAGGTAGAACAGCCCCACCACAAGAAGGAGTGTTACCTTAATTTCGACGACACCGTGTTCTGCGACAGCGTATTGGCTACCAATGTCACCCAGCAGGAGTGCTGCTGTTCGCTGGGGGCTGGATGGGGAGACCACTGCGAAATCTACCCCTGTCCAGTCTACAGCTCAGGTCAGGAGCCGGGCAGGTCCCTTCCCAGAGCAAACTGAATGGGGGAATGGCTCCCCGCTGGGTAGTTGAGCTCTGACCTGCACCGCTAGCGAGTAGGCGCGTGCTCAGTCCTGCTTCTTTCCCTCTCGGTGGCTGCTCTCTCCCCGCAGCTGAGTTCCACAGCCTCTGCCCTGACGGAAAGGGCTACACGCAGGACAACAACATTGTCAACTATGGCATCCCAGCCCACCGTGGTAAGCCCTAACAAGGCTCCGCCCGCCAGTCCCGCCCTTTCTGCCACCTGTTTCTAAGATTGGCCGGCGGGTGGGCGGGTGCTGGCTCTGTCACTGGCTGCTGGGTAGGCCCCGCCCACTATGGTATCTGCCCCGCCCCCAGTACGCACAGCCCTATCATTCTCAAGTTGGGGTTGACAGTCCCACCCCGAAAGCCTCGCCCACGCCTCCCGTGCAGCCCCATCCACTAGGTAGGTAGAGGCGGCTGGGTGCCCACCGTTTGTTACCCCGCAGACATTGATGAGTGCATCCTGTTCGGGGCGGAGATCTGCAAGGAGGGCAAGTGCGTGAACACACAGCCCGGTTACGAGTGCTACTGCAAGCAGGGCTTCTACTACGACGGGAACCTGCTGGAGTGTGTGGGTGAGCGCAGCTGGCCCCAGCGGCCCTGGGGAAGTGGCGGGGAGACGTGCAAACCCTTGCCACCCTCACTTTTCCTCCTCGCAGACGTAGACGAGTGCCTGGATGAGTCCAACTGCCGGAATGGAGTGTGCGAGAACACGCGCGGTGGCTACCGCTGCGCCTGCACGCCCCCGGCCGAGTACAGCCCAGCGGAGCGCCAGTGCCTGAGCCCGGAAGAGATGGGTGAGGCCCTGGCGGGTCAGCTGGGGAGGGGGCGCGGCCCGGCCGAACTGTGACTACCACCCCCACCCATCCCCTCGCTGCTCGTAGACGTGGATGAGTGCCAGGACCCGGCAGCCTGCCGCCCTGGCCGCTGCGTCAACCTACCGGGCTCCTACCGCTGCGAGTGTCGCCCACCCTGGGTGCCCGGGCCCTCCGGCCGCGACTGCCAGCTCCCAGAGAGCCCGGCCGGTGAGGGTGACGGTCGGACTGGGCCAACTCCAGGGCCTTTTCCGTCGGATAGAGCCCCAGGGCCGTGTCCCCCGCTCGCGCGGGTGGGATGGAACGGAGGTGGAAGGTCCCTGCCTCTGGCTCCTCCCTGATGTCCTGCTCCCCTCCGCAGAGCGTGCCCCGGAGCGTCGCGACGTGTGCTGGGGCCAGCGTGGAGAGGATGGCATGTGTGCGGGTCCCCTGGCCGGACCTGCCCTCACTTTCGATGACTGTTGCTGCCGCCAGGGCCGCGGTTGGGGTGCCCAGTGCCGCCCATGCCCGCCGCGCGGCGCTGGTGAGCGGGTGTGGAGGGGGGAGTCTGAGGGCAGAGCCGGGCTAAACCACACAGCTGACCTCCCGCTACCCCTCCCAGGGTCCCAGTGCCCTACGTCGCAGAGTGAGAGCAATTCCTTCTGGGACACTAGCCCCCTGCTGCTGGGGAAGCCCTCACGAGGTGAGTGCGCCCTGGGGGCCAGTAGCGGGTCGCTGCCATGGCTGGGGGCCGCGTTGTGTTGATGTCTGCATTCCTCCTGTTGGCACAGATGAGGACAGCTCGGAGGAGGACTCAGATGAGTGCCGCTGCGTGAACGGTCGGTGCGTGCAGCGACCAGGTGGTGCCGTTTGCGAGTGCCCGGGCGGCTTCCAGCTCGATGCCTCCCGTGCCCGCTGCGTTGGTGAGCCAGACAGCAGGGACGTGGGGGGCGGGACCTGGCTAGAAGTAAAAACTTCGCTAAGCGAGGTCCACACCTGTCATCCCCACCTGCAGATATCGACGAATGCCGAGAGTTGAACCAGCGTGGGCTGTTGTGCAAGAGCGAGCGCTGCGTGAACACCAGCGGTTCTTTCCGCTGTGTCTGCAAAGCCGGCTTCGCGCGCAGCCGCCCGCACGGAGCCTGCGTGCCCCAGCGCCACCGCTGACAGCCTTTGGCAATCACCTCACTGAGGGGCTTCGGCTGACACTGGGGGCGAGCTCGGCCAGTCGCGCCTGCCCCTGCTCGGGACTTGGACCCAGGGACCCTCTGGGGCCCGCAGACTTCTCCGCATCCCGAGAGTCCAGGGTGCACATAGTGGCCCTGCCCAGTTCATAGGTGCTGGGTCTGCAGGGCGCAGTCAGCTCTCCTCCCTGAGGACAATTCCTAGATACTGATTAATTCAGATCGTGCCTCTTCAATTTACTCGTGGCTTTCAAAGCAAATTCTTCACATCTGTGGTTGGCAGGGACTGCAGAGGACAGCGCCAGATCTCAGCTGCCTCGGAGGGGCCAGCTGAGCCCAAGACAAGATGTGTGAAATAGAATTTATTGTGGCTCTGATTATGTACACGTGAGATGTGCCTAGCCAGGCGGCCGGGCTCACATGGTTTGTACAATAAATAATAAATACATCCGCGGGGCCTGCTCTTTGTGGCTGGAAGGCCTACCCCCCCACATGGTTCAGTCCAGCTTCCGGGCTCCCAGCTTCATGGGGCCCTTGGCCGCTTTCTTCTCTGCGCGTTTGGCCTCCATCTCGCGACGACGCTCCTCACGCTTTTTCCGGGCCATCTCAGCCTTCGCCTGTCCTGGGGGTGGGAAGGGGAAGAGGGCTGAGGGCTGACCTGACCTGCTGGAGCCCCAAGCCAGCAACCCTCCAGGGGAAGAACTTACGGCTCTCCGTCTCCAGGCCCTCCCAGTTGTCCTCACCCCAAGAGTCTGGGTCTGGCCTGGGCTGCAAAGAGAAGTATGGGGTGATGTGGGAAGACTCCCAGCTGAGGTCTACCCCAGTCTGCACCCTCAGTGGACCCATACCTGGGCGCTGGGACGCATGGACAGGGCAGCGAAGGGGTCACCCTTGTCGTGGGGCTCTGGGCCACCCCAGTTATACTCGCTGGCCAGCCGCGTGCCATCAGGGGGGGGCTCTGGGGAGCTGGGCTCCTGCCAGCCCTGTTCCCAGGAGCCCTCCGCTTCCCAGCTGCTCCAGTCTGACTCTGGGGATTTGTGTTCTGGGTGGCTGACCTGAAGAAGGGCAGGAGGGGGAGGTAGGACTGGCCAGGTGAAGGGGCCTGATCCTGCCCCCCCACACACACACCCTACCTGACCCGGCTTACCTGCCCAGCTCGGCTTGCTTGGCCCCTGGCACTCCAGTCTTCTTGCTGGGCCAACACAGACTCGGCCTCCTGCTGCAGTGTGGGAAGGATGGCAGTATAATCAATAGCACCCCCAATACCCCGAAAGGCAAGTAAGCTGGCCCAGCCCCTCCCCAGCCCTGGGCTCTACTCTTTGGTCTTTTATCTTCCTTCTCACTTGCCTCCCTGTCTATAAAGTGGACATGTTGGACCCCTTCCTGCCATCGCCCCTCCATGAGGCTAGGGATAAGGTCTAGCTGCTCCATGGCCCCCCCCTAGCCTGGGGGCCAGAGACTGCTGTCAGCCAGATGGGAAACTGGCCCAGAGCTCTGCTGTGATCCCTTCAGGGCAGCCCCACTCCGTCCTCCACCCATCCTTAGCCACCCCCCCAGCGGGCCTGGTGTGTGGTTCCAGGCACAGGTGTGGCTTGTCCTTGCTGACCCTGGGCTGAGACAGGGCACACAGGAGACTGAGAAGCCCAGCTGGCTGCACCACCACTGCCTGTCCTCCTCTCATTTCCAACTCTGCTGCTGGGGCCCCTGGGGCTGAATGGGGCTCAGCTGCTAGCTCTGGCCTACAGTGGCTACCTCCACAAGGCCTACCTGCCAGGGATACTGTGCAGATAGGAACAGGCCCAACTAGCCAGGCCCATATGTGCTCTTCAAATGGCAGCTTGTGGCTTGGAGCTGGGGTCCCCCAGGAGCTCTCCTCGGCTCCACTCACCTCCAAGCTGCCCCAGTCCTCATCATCCCATCTGTCAGCAGTACTGCTGTCCTCTGCTGCGTCCTTGTCCTCCTCCTGTGTCTCCCAGTGGCTTGAGGTTGTGGGGGTGGCAGGGGCAGGTGTGGGGGCTGGGGCAGGATGTCCTAGGGAACAGAGGCTTCTGAACTCTCAGGGAGGTCTTGGGACAGGGCAGAGTTTGCAGAGGAGAAAGGGGTACAAGGAGAGGAAGGGGCACCAAGGAAGACTGCAAGGAGACTAGACCCCACCCTGTCCCATGTCCTAGTCATTGCCCCAGGAGCCAGACAGAAACAACCCCTGGGGGCCAGCACCTCCCAGCCCTTGCAGGCACAGACACAGCCATGCTGGGACGCTTCGCTCACCCTCAGGTGTTGGTCTCGGGGGTGCGTTGGCGTCAGCGGGCGTAGCCGTGGGGTGTGCACGGATCAGCTTGGAGGTAAGTGAGGAGACCCCAGTCACGGCCCAGCCTGCCCAGCTGGCTGCAGCTCCTCCCATCCCAGGGCTGGAGGCCGCGGCATGGACATCCTTCTCTGGGCAGCAAGGGAAAGAGAGGCAGGTGTGGGCACCCTGGGCTCCATGGGGAAGCGACAGGAGGGCGAGCACGGAAACAGTGACCTGTAACTGCCACTCCCTTCTCCAGGCTCGTCCTCCCATCCATGAAATGTGGGGGAGGTTGTCAAATCTGCTCACTAGGGTTTTTCTGGCTCTCAGACACTCCAGTGGGGGGTGGGACATGCCAGATGACAGTCCAGGACATGGCAGCAAGGAGAGGGCCACTCACCCACTTCTGCCAGCTGGGTGGGATCCTCTGACACAGACTCCAGTTTGGACAGGAAGCTTCGAATGGCCCTGAAGGCCTGTGGGGTAGTAAGGGGCCAAGCTGGTGGCTCTGGAGTTCCCGAGAGCCTGCCAAGCTGCTGGGGCCCAGATACTGCCCAGAGCCCCGGGGCTCAACCCCGTGCCTCACCTGGTCCCGCACAGATTTCTCAGGATCCACAGTGAGGCCACAAAGCACAGGCAGGATCTTGTGGGCACAGTCGTTCATCGAGTAGAGGTTGTGGGTGGCAGCAAAACCCAAGACTCCCGCAACCCGGGATGGCGCAAATGGGTCCTTGGTGGCCCGGCTGAAGGCAGAGGTGAGGACCCTGTGTCTGGTCTGGGGTGGGGCAGGAGAGAGGACTCCTGAATGTAGTAGGGTCAAAAGTGGGGCCCAGAGCCTCCAGGTCTTACTTCCAGAACAGGAGACCCCAGTGTCTGAAAATGTGAATTGATCACAACTTAAATGGATCAAATTTATCTAAAACTCTGGATCTAGGCTTCTCCTGCCTGACCACTGGGCTCCACACTGCCCCAGGGTGATAGAGGCCAGAGCATGTGCCTCCCTGATGACCGAGTCATTCATTCCTGTTAACTGTCTGGGCACAGCAGGTGCCTACGTTTATGAAACTGGGGGACGCATGCATGTTTGGGGCCAAGCAGCCCTGGGTTCAGATTCCACATCCACCCCTACTGGCTGTGACCTGGCACAACCCACTCCATTGGGAGCCTAGATATTGGGGCTAATAGAGCCCAGGGCCTAGGTGTCTGGGAGGACCAGGGCCAGTGCATACAGGGTTCCTGGCCCCAGAGGAGGCTGTGGGCTTGTGGCAGCTGTGCAGAACACTCACGCTGGCGCTGAGGTAGGAGCCGATTTTGCCCAGGCAGACTGTGGTGTTACAGCGGATGGGGCCCTGGTCATCCTTGGCCTGCAGCCGTGCAAAGTGCTTCATCAGCTCCACGTTGAGGTTGGTTTCGTTCAGCTTCGGGGCCAGGAGCAGCATGGACTGTGGGGTGGAGGAGATAGTGGGCGTTGTGAGCCAGGGCAGGAAGGGCCTCCTGGAAGAGTGCAGAGGCCTCTGGCCCCTGGCTCTGAGCAGATCTGCCAAAACCCCATGAAAACCATCTGGCCTGGTCCTGGCCCCACTCAGTATGTTGAGGAAGGGGTCCCCCTTTTTCCTGTCCCCCTTTACAGCAAGACCTCAGGAACTTGTCTATACTCCTGTCTCCCATCCCATTTCTCTCCCCTGTTCTCTCTGCCTGCATGCCACTCAGACTTTCCCATGAACACTCCCCACACTCTACCGAACTGGCTTGATTGAAGTCACCAATGGGCTAAATTCAATGGTTAATTCTCTGTCCTCACCAAACTTGACCCCTGAGCGGTGTGTATGTGTATGTGTATTACTAGGGATTGAACCCAGGGGTATTCTACCTCTGAGCTATACCTCCAGCCCCATTTTATTTTATTTTTGCGGTACCGGGGATTGAACGCAGGGGCATTCTACCTCCGCGCTACGCCCCCGGCCCTATTTTTTTTATACTTTATTTTGAAACCGGTCTCACGAAGTTGCGGAGGGCCTCACTAAGGAGAGAGAGAGAGCGAGAGAGCGAGAGAGCTGAGGCTGGCCGCGAACCCGGATCCTCCGGTCTTCGCCTCCCAAAGTACTGGGATTACAAGCGTGCGCCACCACGCCCGGCTTATTTTTTTTTGTTTGAAACAGGGTCTTGCTAAATTGCTGAGGTTGGCTGTGAACCTGCAATCCTCCTGTCTCAGCCTCCCAAATACTGGGATTATAGGCACCACACCCAGCTCCCTTAGTGTTTTTTTTTTTTTTTTT
>PVJS01046817.1:0-15666 GCA_004027185.1 Glis glis
CACTAGGTAGAGAGAGAGAGAGAGAGACAGGGAGAGAGAGAGAGAGAGAGAGAGAGAGAGAGAGCAAGCTGAGGCTGGCCGCGAACCCGGATCATCCGGTCTCCGCCTCCCAAAGTACTGGGATTACAAGCGTGCGCCAACACACCCGGCCCATCTTAGTTCTAATCCCTTTTTTCTCATATAACACTCATTCAGATAATGCCTTTTACGTAGTTATCTTTCTTTTTCATAAACAGTAACCCTTAAGCAAACTTGCAATGCATAACCAACTGGGCTCAAATGGGAACTTCAAACTTTTGCTCCAAGTGTTTAATAAGCAGTAGATGTTAACCCTTTTCTTGAGTAACAAATAAACAGATATGGGAAGCTGGGCACAGTGGTGTGCACCTGTAATCCCAGGACTTCTGAGGCAGAGATAGGAGGATCACAGGTTCGAGGCCAGCCTCAACAATTTAGTGAGACCTTGTTTCAAAAATAAGAAATAAAAAGGCTGGGGCTGTAGCTCAGAGGCAGAATGCCCCCAGTTTCAATTCCCAGTACAAGAGAGAGAGAAAGACGGAATTGAGGTAGATTGTTAACTGTGCACGTGATTAGAATGGGGTTCTCCAAATGACAGTGTGGAAGAACAACAGTAAACAGAAAGTTACTTGTAAATGGAATTAAGATTGAAAAAGATCTAGTACCATCCGTCTCAGAAGTCATCATTCTAAGTCAGTTTCTTACTACACTGATGTGGACATTGAAATCATTACCATTGATCTTCTTTATTGGTAACTTTTCCAAAAAAGCAAAGAACCAGATGGACTTGGAATTGAAACAAACTCTTCAGATCCCTAGATGGACTTTTGTCCTAGAAGACACACTGGAGAGCCGGGCATGGTGGTGCACACTTGTAATTCCAGTACTTGAGAGGCTGAGACAGGAGGATCATAGGTTCGCAGCCAGCCTCAGCTACTTAGTGAGGCCCTCTGCAACCTAGTGAGACCCTGTTTCAAAATAAAGAATAAAAAATAGGGCTGGGGATGTAGCTCAGAGGTAGAATGCCCCTGGATTTAATCCCCAGTAACAACAACAACAACAAAAGAGACACTGGAAAAGCAGAGGACCCACGTGGCACTAGTGTTGCCTTTAATTGGCACAGTTAAGGGTGATTTTCTTCTTTCTTTTTTTATGTTTTCCAGATTTTATATAATGAGCAGGTATTTCCTTTATACTGAGAAACATTTTTGCTCTAAAAACAAAGCTAAAGATGGAAGTCCACACAGCTTAAAAGAGAGTTTTGGTTTCCGTCCTTGGTGTGGATTAGTGTCTCATGCTGACACTGAGCCCTTGTCCCATGTTTCTGGAATCAGTGAATGGGGAGAGCACAGGAACCCCCAAAGTCACCTGGGGAAGAAGGGGTCTGGCTGACAGCCACTGGTACTCCAGATACTTCTTGCTCCAAACTCTCATTACCAGCCAGTCTCAGTGGCTCATCTTTGGGGTCCTGGCCCTTCCCTTGGGCGGCCATATTACACAGCCGTCCTTGCAGACAACGGCCAGTTCAGCATGACTCCTGATTATGAATAATATTGAATCCTGGTGAGACAGGCAGATGAGTTAGCTACAAAATGCACTCAACTGGCTAAATGTGTCAATCTATTGGATGAGGTCACTTAAATGTGCTGAGTCATCTATCAAATAAAAAGATATTTATTGCTGCCGTTGATACTGATCATTCTTATAGGCAAGGTTCATCCCACAAGTCAGCATCATAAAACAACTTTGAGGTATTTTGGTTTGATTTGGTGTTGTTAACTGGACTCTTTGTGTAGTCAACTTTTCGTTGCTGTGATCAAAATACCAACAAAAACAACGTAGAGGAGGAAAGGTTTATTCGGGCCCACGGTTTCAGAGGTTCAGTCCACGGTCGGCTGGCTCCAAGGCAGAAACATGGCAGCAGGGAATGACGGAGGAAAGGAGCTTAACTCATGGCGGCGAGAAGCAGAGAGAGAGAAAGAGGAAGGGGCTAGGAGAAGAGAAACCCTTCCACCACACAGCCCCAGTGACCTTCCTCCTCCAACCACACCCCACCTGCCTACGTTACCACCCAGCAAGTCCATTCAAAAGATGAATCCATCAATGGATTAATCCAGGGATGTGGTCAGAGCCCTCACAATCCAACCACTGCCCAAAAGCCTCACCTCTGAGCCTTGCTACAGAGGAGACCATGCTTCCAACACATGAGCTTTGGGAGACATCCCAATCCAAACCATTACAGTCCTCATTACCATCAATGGCCCACACATTGAGGGTTTGTTTTAGATTCAAGGTAGTGTGTGTGTGTGTGTGTGTGTGTGTGTGTGTGTGTGGTGTGTTTTACTGGGGATTGAAACTAGGGGTATTCTACCTCTGAACTACACCCCCCCCCGCCCTATTTTATTTTTAATTTTGAAACAGGGTCTCACTCGCTAAGTTGCTGAGGCTGGTCGTGAACCTACGATCCTCCTGTCTCAGCCTCCCAAGTACTGGGATTACAAGCAGGCACCACCACACCCAGCTCAAGGTAGTTTTTTGATTAACATGTGTCCTTATTTCTTACACCTAAGTCTTCTCTGTATTCCATGGTAGAACTCTGAGTTTTCAACAGTCTTTTGCAAATTCTTGGAGCTCCCTCGCCATGTGTATTATGGGTTAGATCTGAAATGTTCCTCTAAACCTCCTGTGTTGAAAGCAAGATGCCCGAAGCAGCAAGGTTCCGAGGTGGGAGTTTTAGACAATGACTGAACCATGCGGGCCCTGACCTCATCAGCGAATTAATCATTGATAGCTAAATGGACTACCAGGAGGTGGGACCCAGTTAGAGGAAGTAGGTCACTAGAGGTGTGCCCTGGAAGAGTTTATCTTCTTCTGACATTTCTCCCATGCATACAGTGTTGCATTTCTAGCTACCCTGCAGCTGAGATGCAGGTATGTGACATGGACAGTGCCAATATCTGTATTTGCATACAACTTTGATCAAAAGAGATCAATGTGAGCAAAGGGCTTCTGTGATGAGCTTTCAAACTGTAGGGGGCAAGAGAGGGGTCTGGCCCTTGGGACATGTATCCCTCAGCATTCTTGCAGCCATAATCTAAATATCTGACCACATAACTTAGAGGAAAGAAGACTTATTTTCTTACAGTTTCAAGCTCAGACCGTGTGAGGCCGGGGACCACGGATCTCAGGGCATGGCGACAAAGAAAGGGAAAGCACAGGGCTGTGCTCTTTATATCATGGAGGCTGGAAGAGAAAGAGTGATGTGGGAGGAGGAGCCATATATATATAATCTCCAAGGCCACATCTGGGTTCTCATTTGTCAAAAAAAAAAAAAAAGTCAGGCGTGGTGGCACACGCTTGTAATCCCAGTACTTGGGAGGCTGAGACAGGAGGATTGCAGGTTCGCGGCCAGCCTCAGCTGCTTAGTGAGGCCCTCCGCAACTTAGTGAGACCCTGTTTCAAAATAAAGAATAAAATAGGGCTGGGGGTGTAGCTCGGAGGTAGAATGCCCCTGGGTTCAATCCCCAGTACCAAAATAAAAGATTAAAAAAAAAGCCCATCATTCTCCCATTTCTTTCAATATCACTTGCATCCATTCTGTGAAATTGTAGATTTTTTTTTACAAGATCTACACTGTGGATTGATTGTGCATTAAATTCACATTGCATTTTCAGATGTTTATAAGGTTGGTTAATAGACCAGAGACTAACCAGCAAAGATGCTGATGTACTAAACCGGGCTAGATGCTAATAGAATATGGTAAGGAATGTTTGGAGGGACTAATTTTATAAGTGGTCAGTTCATCAGTGAGTATTTTCATCTTCCCATGACTTTAATTCTCTGTGCAACCTGGAAACTGTAACAACTGGATAATAGACACTTTGGATAACAAGGATCACTGTGATCTACCTCTGCTCTCCTTTCCAGAACCTACCCACGGGGCTTTTCTTTCCTCCACCTCTCCCTTCCCTACTCCCTGGAGTTTCTGTGGCTCCTTGTCTATTATACTGATTCTGCGTCGTAAAAGTCCGGAAGCTGGTCTCGCAGAGATGAACCTCACACACACCTTCAGAGTCCCCCGAGTCTGTCTCCAATTTAACACATTAAACTTCTCAGGACATTTTGGGTTTATAATTTTGGTCAGAACTCTAGTTCCAAGTCAAATATGTGCTTTTAAGAGCAAATAATATGGGGTCTTAATAAGCTTTTAAAATCACATGGCTAAATCAATGTCTTTCTTATGAGTCTCAACAACAGAACTCTTTAAAGAGAACCCCAACTCTTCAGTGAGGATATGAACTCATCACTAGTCTACAAATTAGGAAAACAAAATAGACTGGCATATTTATGTTCAAATAGTTTTCTATCTATTGAGGCATGCCTAATTCTTTTGTTTGTTTTAAATTTCAAAAACTTAGCTTAGTCCTAAGAATGAAGTATTTTCTGGCTACAAGGACTCCAAACCATCACCCGGAAGCAAATTGCATAATGATTTCACTTTGTAATTTCAAACTATGACTTTGTAATAAACGATCATCTCACACACTCATGCTATTGGGCAACTTATTCTTGAAATGCGTGCAAAATAAGCAATCACTTGTTTTCCTTTTTTCTGTTGTAAAGAGATTTTTTCTAACTGAGTTCAGGGTGTAAGTTTCAGGATATTAAGTAGCTCGCCAAATTTTGTAATCTCTTTTTTTAAAAAAATGTCATATGGGGTGTGGTGTCTTCAGGGAGCTTTTTTGAAAGCTGCAGTTTATGGTGGTTTTTTCTCCCCCTTCACTTTAAAAGAAATTGTAAGATAATCTAAACTCCACAGGGAAGTTCTGGTTCCTAGTATAAGCTCTTAGGTTTTCAGACTACTGAAAGGTTATTTCCTACAGCCAGTTTTATATATATCTTTGCCAGAAGTGTTTATGTTCTTAACATTATAAGCTCGTTATTAGAAATGAAATCTTGATAAGTATTACTTTAACACTTAATTTTTTTGTTAGAAAACTGAAAATAATTTGGAAGGAATAACACAAACAAGGCATCAAAATTAAATTATATCTCCCATGGGTGATCTGGCTATTGAAGAGCTCAATGAGTCCATTCTGGTCTTGTTATTCTTTTATTAATCCCTGGTTATTGGAAAGCACTTACCAAAATAAAGGTTTTTATTTTTTTTCTGTAAATCAAAGAAAGCCTTGATTCCACAAGGCTAGAGTTGTTCTTCTTAGAAAAACAAATTCTCTGTAAATCTTAACGCATCCATACTGAAGAAAGAAACCAGAAAGTTCCTTTTCCCCACTGTTGGATAAACTCTTCTAATAGACAGAGAAGCCAGCAGAGAAACACCCCGTTCAGAACACAGCATGGGATGGGGAGGTTGCATGACAGGGTCCTGTCCCTCATTATTTGACATTTAATGAAAATGCACTCCCAAATCGCTGGCCTGAACACACATGTTTAAATCCCCTCATTGAAACTCCCTCCCTAAGTTATCCTCACAGAGTTAAAAGGTGATACAATCTTTTACTTTCCCCCTTTTCCTTCGGATCTGGATGTCCGAAGGGAATTTAAAAAAGGGGGGGGGACCCCTAACTTTTCCTGCAACCTCCATGCACAAACACTTTTTACTTAAAAGCAAAACAATCCCAGAGCAAGCCGAGCAGCTCTCCCGGGGGTGGACTGCGGATCCGGGAGCCGGCCCCGGTACCGCTCGCAGGGCTCCCTCCCCATCTCCTCCCCGGGGTGCGGGAGGAGACGCCCGGCCGCCCCCGGGAGGAGGCGGCCCTGGCCTGGGGGCCGCCCCTGCAGCCGCCGGAGAACAAACGGGATATTCAGCCGTGGCCTGCGGCTGCCAGAGCAACTCCTCGGGGAAGCTGAACGTCG
Source organism: Glis glis (assembly GCA_004027185.1). Lineage (NCBI taxonomy): Eukaryota > Metazoa > Chordata > Mammalia > Rodentia > Gliridae > Glis > Glis glis. The sequence goes on from PVJS01046817.1 coordinate 5,896, forward strand.
TCAGCCGGCTCCGCGGTCGCCTTTAAAAGCGCCCCCGCCGCCGCCGCCGCGCACACCCGCTACCTGGGCTGCGAGAGAGCGCGGGCCGCCGGCGAGCGGGGTGCGCGGGGTGCACGGGGCGCGAGCAGCCGGGGTGCACGCCGGCGTCCACACCCGCCATGAGGGGTGCGGGGGCCTGGGCCCCGCTCTGCCTGCTGCTGGCCGCGGTCCAGCCCTCCCGGCAGCAATCCCCGGAGAGGTAACGCGACCCCCGCCCGGCTCCCTGCGTCCCTGCGTCCCTGCACCCCGCACCTCTGCAACCCTGCACCCCTGCACCCTTGCACCCCTGCACCCCTGCACCCTTGCACCTCTGCATCTCTGCACCTCTGCACCCCGCACCTCTGCACCTCTGCACCCCTGCACCCCGCACCCCTGCACCCCCGCACCCCTTGCAGCCTCGCCCTCTGCTTATCCACTGGCTTCAGGGCGCCGGGACGATCCCGGGGTGCAGGCGACCGCCGCCGGGGTGGAACGCTCAGACCTGGACCCCGCTGCGCGCCTCCCCGCCGGCAGCTCTGCCCTGCAGCCCGGCGGCCACCACGTGGCGGCGGGCTCAATCTGACCTGGCTCTCTCCTCTCCAAATGTTCAAGCGAGCGGAGGGAAATTCTAGGACCCCAATATGTGGGCGCTGGTTTCCTGCAGTTTTCTCTCCCCTACCCCCCGCGAGAGGCTTGGCCCAGAGAGGGATACCTACGGGAGAACCCCGAGTCGTGCGGCGCCCAGGGAGCTGCTTGGCCAGGTTAACTCTTGGACACGGCTTTGGACAGCCCCAGGACCTGAGCTGCGGCCGCCTGAAGTCCAGATGGGGCATCTCCGCCTCCACCTCCATCCACAGCAGCCTTCCTTTTCCATGGGAGGCGCTGCCTAAGGCCAAGGATTTTCAGAACAGGGGAGGAGAACTAGACTGGTCTCCAAACCTGGAAACTTAAAAAACTTTTTTATATTAACCAACTGCTATCCTTAAAATGGTGCACCCCAGGCCTGGCTCGCACCTTCTCCACTTAAACGGATCCGTTTACTCTTTTCTACAAGACTTGAATGCTTTGTAGAGGGCTTGATTATCACGGTGGAGTTATTATGACTTAGACAGATGGTATCTTGACTGAGTGCTTCATCAGGCCATAATTTAAATAGTCTCTGAGCTAAGCAAACTTTCAGATCTATTATCTGGTGCCAGCGCTTATCAAACACTATTAACTTATGCATATTAGTATGCTACACCCCTTTTTTTTTGTTGGGGGGGGATTGAACCCAGAGGCATTCTACCTCCAAGCTACACCCCCAGCCCGATTTTATTTCCTATTTGGAAACAGGGTCTCACTAGGTTGCTGAGAGCCTTGCTAAGTTGCCGGGGCTGGCATTGAACCTGCGATCCTCCTGTCTCAGCCTCCCAAGTACTGGGATTACAAGCATGTGCCACCACGCTACAGCCTTCTGAGGTCGACATTTGGTCCTGAGACCAGGTTTCAAATGGAGTGTCCTGTCCTCTTTTATTTTCTCAGACCCACCTTCCCCTGTGGCGGCGTTTTTACCGGAGAGTCTGGCTATTTTGGCAGCGAAGGTTTTCCTGGAGTGTACCCTCCAAATAGCAGATGTTCTTGGAAAATCACAGTAAGCATTTTTTAACAAGGTATTCTCCCGAAAGTGGGTACTGGAAGGGCATTGGGCTGCAGCGTCTTTCCTCTGGCATCAGGATTTGGGTTCGAGTTAAATGCCCGAATAAGTGAAATGTTGGCTTTATTTCAACTATTTGGGAGATTTTTTTTTAATGATGAGATCTAGTGGTGTACTGGGTTAGTGATCAGACAGGGCTCAAGATAATGCTCGAAGGAATAAATTCTTAAGGCAGATGTGTTTCTGCAAACCTGGCCTGACTCGGGTTGAGTTTCATGGATTGACAATTAAGGCTATTTTCAGTCCAAGGCCCGTCTTAATGACCTTTGGAAGTTAGTTGGTCCCCATGCCTGCATAAATTCCCAGTGGGAAGTAAAAGATCAAAGATAGTGCTCTGACTATTTTATACCCATTAGGAAAAGAGAAAAGAGGGAGAAGAGAAAACACACACACACACACACACACACACACACACACACACACATGATGTCCCTAGATAGAAAGCCCCAATATAGGCAATCTAAGAATAGAGATTAATAATCATGGGGGAGAGGGAAATAGGCTAATAAAATATCAGTGCTGGCTAGTAACCGCTAGGTTTTGCAGAGTCAAGATAAGCAGCCGGTTTTAGAGACAACATGTTTTTTTTGAAGTCTGGGTGTAGAGTCAGCTGGATTGAGTCATGGTTCCTGTCTGTGTAGCAGCGATTGTGATCTTTGGGGTTTTTTTTTTTCCGTTGTTGGGAAGTTGTTTGGGTAATTGAAACCGTCGGTGCACTGGGAGCTTTATTTAGACAGGTTGTGCCACCCACGGAATATGATTTGAAAAAGTTGCTACCTCTGACGTGTAACTAGCACTGACCGTGCCAGGTGGTTACCAACCCTAATCTCACCGAATCCTCAAAACCACTGTGAGAAAGTAGTCTTAACCTCATTTGGTAGCTGGAGAAACTGAGGACTAAAACAATTATAAAAATGGATGTGATCGAATGGTTCATACTATTTATTTATTTACTTATTTTACTTATTTTGTGGTACTGGGGATTGAACCCAGGGGCATTCTACCTCCAAGCTGCACCCCCAGCTCTTTTTTTTTTCACTTTGAAACAAGGTCTCGCTAGGTTGCTGAGGCTGGCCTCCAACCTGCGGTCCTCCTGCCTCAGCCTCCCAAGTACTGGGATTACAGGCGTGTGCCACTGTGCCAGGCTTGATAAGCCCTACTTCATGTAAAGTAAAACTTGTTCTACGATGAGGTAGTCCTACCAAGAAGTCATTGGCAGTCAGATAAGAGAGGTCCTCTTCTGTAATAGAAAACTCAGCTCTATGTGTACTGATGCCCTCCTATAAAACGTCAACACCAGCCGGGCATGGTGGCGCACACTTGTAATCCCAGTACTTGGGAGGCTGAGACAGGAGGACCCGGGTTCGCGGCCAGCCTCAGCTACTTAGTGAGGCCTCTGCAACTTAGTGAGACCCTGTTTCAAAATAAAGAATAAAAACATAGGGCTGGCGGTGTAGCTTGGAGGAAGAATGCCCCTGGGTTCCATCCCCAGTTCTGAAAAAAAAAATGTCAGCACCAACTGATGAATTGTATATCTCTTTACACTTTTATAGCACAAGGAGCCAGGAGAGAATAGGTCACAGAAAATCGCTTTGACCTTTGGGTACATGTGAAATGAGACTCTGAAACATTCATAAAAGTAACTTGGTTTTCATATTGTAGTTGCGTCTTATAAGTCAATGGTTGCAAATTTTAAAATGATCCAAGAAAAATTAATGGCAGAGAGCCTCCATGTGCCTAGCAAGTTGAAATTCATGGCCGGCTGTGTGTGTGTGTGGGGGGGGCTGCAGGACAGTGTTAGTGTGGCATCACACTTTGACTTGTGTGTGTTTGTGTCCAGAAGGTTCTCCTTAACACAGGAAAGACCTGATTGCCTCATTCTTCTGTGTGGGGTGGGGAGGGTATATGAGCGCTTCATTTGAATGTACCGCAAAGGTGAAGCTCATGGGCTTGTTCCTGGAGTCTTAGGCCAGAGGCCTGACTCTGGGGGTCTCGACAGACCAGATTCGCCACCTACCACGTCAAGAATCCAGTCAGGGAATGGTGAAGTTGGAAAGGAATTTATTCAGTATGGCCATACTGGCAAGAAGTATATGTGGGAGGAATCAGGATGGCATCCTAAGCCAACTTCAGGAGACTGACAAGAGCTTCAAGATTACATACAGGAAGCTGGGCGTGGTGGCGCACGCGTGTAATCCCAGTACTTGGGAGGCTGAGACAGGAGGATCAGAGGTTCAAGACCAGCCTCAGCAATTTAGCAAAACTCTTAGCAACCTAGTGACACCCTGTTTCAAAACAAACAAACAAAAAATTATAATAAGGCTGGGGTTATAGCTTGGAGGTAGAATGCCTCTGGGTTCACTTCCCAGTACCACAAAAATTAATTAATTAATTAAAATAAAAGATTATATACAGGAAGGACAAAAGAGGGGTGGGGCAGGAAGTCTGCATGCTCCAGCAGTCTTGGTCCCACTGTGGTCTTGTCGATCATTATCTCAGGTCTGGGGGTCCTGCTGGCGCCAGGGAAGTCATCATTACTTGAGAGGGCAATTTGGTTCCCATCACGAGGTAGTCTGCCTACAAGGCTGTTGTTCCTGAGATTTCTGACCTGAGATCAGCCGAGGAGAAATGACTCAGAAAAAACCAGGCCAGAGGAACAAAATGGAGTCAGTCAGGACCATGACTGGGTCTTCCTCTAAACCCCCCATTTTTTTGGTGGCTGAGGGTAACTGGTGAGTGAACGCAGGGGCATTCTACCTCCCAGCTACATCCCCAGCCTTTTTTATTGTTTTGTTTTGAAACAGGATCTCACTAGGTTGCTGAGAGTCTTGCTATGTTGCGGAGGCTAGCCTCGAACCTGCGATCCTCCTGTATCAGTCTCCCAAGAACTGGAATTACAGGTGTGCACCACCACGCCCAGCTAAATCTCCAATTTTATTTATTTATTTTTATCTTTTTAAATCTTTTTTTTTTTGGTGCTGGGGATTGAACCCAGGGGCATTATACCTCCAAGCTATACCCCCAGCCCTATTTTTTATTCTTTATTTTGAAACAGGTCTCACTAAGTTGCAGAGGGCCTCACTAAGTAGCTGAGGCTGGCCGCGAACCTGCGATCCTCCAGTCTCAGCCTCCCAAGTACTGGGATTACAAGCGTGCGCCACCATGCCTGGTTTAAATCTCCAATCTTAAAGGCGCCCCTGTTACAACTCTGCAGATTCCCCTGGATTCAAATTCTCCTTCCATCCCTCATAAATGGTGCGATCAGAATTTATCTTCTTTGAACATCAAAAATAAAAACTTCTTTGCATCCAAGGGTACCAGCAACGGAGTGGAAGGAAACCCATTGAAAGTTAAGGAAATGTTGGCCAGGCGTGGTGGCGCACGCTTGTAATCCCAGTACTTGGGAGGCTGAGACCGGAGGATCCGGGTTCGTGGCCAGCCTCAGCTACTTAGTGAGGCCCTCCGCAACTTCGTGAGACCCGGTTTCAAAATAAAGTATAAAAAATAGGGCCGGGGGTGTAGCCGGAGGTAAAACGCCCCTGGGTTCAATCCCCGGTACTGCAAAAAAAAAAAAAAAAAGAAAGTTAAGGAAATGTTTGCATATTTGATAAGAGGTTAATATCTACAATACATAAAGAACTCTAGAGGTGGTAGCGGAAGCTGGGGAGGAATTTCCTGCTTAAGCTCACCCGCCTCGATTCCGTTCTTCTGTACTGGAGATGTTTGCCAGGGAGGCGGCTTTCACCACCAAATAGTTTTCACTCAACTATCAATGGGAGAATGTGGAAGGTCTGATTTTAGCATGGATGGCTTGCAGATTGGAAATTTATATTTGCCCTTATTTTATTTATTTTTGAAATGCTGGGGATTGAATCCAGGGCTATGCACGTGCAAAGCACACACTTCACCAGTGAATGACATCTGTTACAGTGGTTCTCCTGTAGGACAAGTTTGTATGCAGGGGACAGTAAGAAATCTCTTGAGATCCCTAAAGGAGTTGGACCATCATCAACAAGAACATAGCCACCGTGGCTCAGTTCATAGCAACATAGGCATGAGGCTAGAAAGATCCTGCGAGCGTGGGGAACTACCTGCCAGGATGTGTGCCCCAAACGCTGAGTGAGAAGTGAGATAAAGCCCACCAGGCGCCCGGCATTCTTGGCTCCACAGCAGCCCCGACATAAAGTCATCTCATTACAAATTCATTGCACACTTGGCAACTTGCCAGTACTTCTGTTCCTTGATATTTTCATCCACTGTGTGTTCATTTTATCTGGCCTCCAACCTGCGATCCTCCTGTTTCAGCCTCCCAGGTACTGGGATTACAGGCGTGTACTAGAGATAGGTACTGATGATCTGACACAAATAGGTTCCTTTAAAGAAAAATAGGCATCACTAGCAAAATAACTTGGGAAAGCGATTCTACTTAGAGTTCGACTTGGGCTGTGTTTGGTGTGGATGTTTAAGTGGAATCAACTAACTTTTGTTTACAGCAACTGCAGATTAGAAGAATTTTGAAGCCCAGAGCCTTCTAGGAACTCTCCTGGAACAGGTATATAGGAATTATTATTTAAAATTGGTTCCAGAACTTAAAATCAAATATACCATCTGAATGGATTGACAGTGTTGTTATTTGATCAAAACATCAATTGGTGTGCAGAGATCAGTGGAAATAGTTTTGTTCTTAGATTTAAAACTGGGCATAATTAAACGTGTGTGTGTGTGTGTGTGTGTGTGTGTGTGTTTACTGGAGATTGAACCCAGGGGCATTCTGTCTCTGAGCTACACTGCCAGCCCTATTTTATTTTTTATTTGGAAAAAGGGTCTCACTAAGTTGTAGAGGGCTTCACTAAGCTGCTGAGGCTGGTCTTGGACTTGCGATCCTCCTGTCTCAGCCTCCCAAGTACTGGAATTACAGGTGTGTGCCACATGGGGCTAACAAACCTGCTTTTAAAATAAGGTACTTCTTCCTTTGTCCTATTGTTATAACAATGTGGTCCTATTGTTATAAGCCATTATCAAAATCACAAGGTTTTAATTTATTATTTATAACCCCTCTCTAGTTCCAAAAATATTTTTAAAAGTACTAAAATTAGCCAATTATTTAAGGTTTTAATTATTATTTTAAGCATAAATCTGGCTTGGGAAAAATCAGCAAACATTTGAGCAGTCTAAAATATAGTTTTGAGAGTCCATCTAGAGTTATCCCTTTAACTCTGAAGTAAATAATGTGGGAGAATCAGGCATATTTGTCAAGAGTTAGGAAAACTTGGTCATGAATACAGTCCATCCTATTTAAGCCACAGCATTTTTTTCTTCTTTAGCTACTTCATGCAGAAGAAGAAAAACATAAATTATCTCACATAGAAAGAACTTTAGATTCCCCAGGCAATGTATATACTATCATTTGATAACCACCTATTTTTCCTACCCAGTTGGAATTTAATATACTTGTTATTATATAAATTATAGTACTAAAATAATAACGTGCGGTTTCAGCATACCTTCAAATATATCAAATCATTTCATTTCCTTTGTGTGCATTTCTCAGAGGCGGGCAAGACAAGCACTCGTACACCCATTTCACAGGGAGGGAAACTGAGGTCTGAGAACTCATCTCTTGCCTAATATCATCATGTTTGTAAATAGCATGAAAAAAACAGCAGACAGTTTTCCGACTCAGTAATACAGTTGTACTCATGCACTTATTTCTCAAATAAATAAACACCAAGATTTATTGAATCCCCACTATAGCAGGCATTGCCTGGGGCCCTGGGAATAAAAAGGCAAGGCCTCATTTCTGTCCTCGGGGAATTGAGAATCTGTTGGGGAGTAGACCGGAGAACCAGCAACAGTGACTTGTGTGAATTATTTTGGGTGTTCCTTTTAAGTAGTTTTATACGTTGATAATTTGGAATAGGCCTTTGTAAGGCTTTATTTTGACTTTGTAGAGCTATTTTACATAGACCTTAATATTTCCAAACGTGCCTAATAGACAATTACGTGAAGATATTCCTGTACCATTGCTTTGGGGTAGTTTTTTTTAAATATTTATATACTTATTTACATGTGTGCCCTCCTCATTAGACTTTGAACACATTTACAACGATTGCCTTTTATTTTAGTCAGTTATGGGGTGTTGCGGATTGAACCCTCATGCATGCTAGGCATACATTCTACCACTGAGCTATACCTCCTGCCCCTTTGGGGTAGTTTTATAACTTTAATGTGTTAAAGTCATTTTTCAGAATCCATTCTCCAGGAGCCTGGGTTACATTTAAATGGCATTCAAATTTAGTTTAAAGAACTCCAATATTAAAAATGTGATTGGGATTTATGTCTTCTCAATAACTTTTATATGGCTTCAAGAGCAGAAAGTTGGCAGTAGTGGGCACAGGGTTGTGTCAAAATTGAAACTTGTAAGCAGGGTGTGGTGGTAGCACGCCTGTAATCCCAGTACTTGGGAGGCTGAGACAGGAGGATCGTAGGTTCAAGGCCAGTCTCAGAAACTTAGGGAGGCCCTGTTTCAAAGTAAAAAATAAAATAGGGCTGGGGGTATAGCTCAGAGGTAGAATGCCCCTGGGTTCAATCCCCAGTACTACACACACGTGCACGCACACACACACACACACACACACACACACACACACTTGAAACATATAGTGATATCCTAGTAAGATCAGTGCTAGGTATATAATTTGAGAAAACAAATAATGAATTTTGGCAGAAAGTCAACGTGTAAGACACTTAATTATACCTAAGGGTATAGCAAGGGGTTCTAAAATTACTATACCTATTATTTGTCTGGCATAACCAAGCAGGATAGATGGGGAATGGAATTTTGGCCCTGAACACATATTTCCTGACTTTAAACTGCACATAGGGTTTAGAATTACATAGAGACTTAAATTCCAATCTTAGCTCTGTTTTTTTCTTTAAGTGAACATATACATTTGTTTTACTAGGAACAGTTATTTCAGCTTTCTGAATAGTAATTTAACCCAATGCTTGGGTTAATATTGTTTACACTTAAGGAAAGTGAAAATCAATATAATTAACAGAAAATGTTTGCATATCCTAGCTTGAGAAACATATGAATGGCATAGGAGCCTGTTATGGTTAGATATAGAATGGCCCCTTGAAGAGCTCATAAATTGGTGTTTAGAGTGGATATAACTGAGTCATGAGGGTTGTAATCGCAGCAGTGGATAAATCCATTCTAATGGATTTATCTGGGTGTTGACCCAGGCCAGTAGGGGGTGGCTGGAGGGGTGGTTCCGTGGGGTGCAGCCTTGGGATTACATATGGCTCCTCCTCCCCCTGCTCACTCGCTTGCTTCCGGCCTCCATGATGTGAGGAGCACAGCCCATGTGCTCTCCCTCTCCGCCTCCTGCTGCAGAGATCGCGGTCCCCGGCCTCACATGGACTGAGCCAGCCCGAAACCATAAGAATATAAATCTTCTTTTCTCTAAATTACGTGGTCAATCTTAGATTATAGCTGCAAGGATACTGACCAGAACAGAACCCTACAACTATTTGTTTTGTTTTGTTTTGTTTTTTAATCAAGAGAGTGTAATTCAGAAATGTTATGATTCTTATGATACACATACTACTCCAACAATTTTCAGTTGATAAGATACTCAAATAATTTAAAAGTTTTCCTGTTGCCTTAAATCCTCAGTGAAGCAGGCGATGCAAATTCTGAATACATAGAACCAGGCGTGGTGGTGCACGCTTGTAATCCTAGTACTTGGGAGGCTGAGACCGGAGTATTACAGGTTCGAGGACAGTCTCATCTACTTAATGAGGCCCTCAGCAACTTAGTGAGACCCTGTTTCAAAATAAAGAATAAATGGCCGGGCGTGGTGGCACATGCTTGTAATCCCAGTACTTTGGGAGGCGGAGATCGGAGGATCCGGGTTCGCGGCTAGCCTTAGCTCTCTCTCTCTCTCTCTCTCTCCCTGTCTCTCTCTCTCTCTCTCTCTCTACTTAGTGAGGCCCTCTGCAACTTCGTGAGACCCGGGTTCAAAATAAAGTATAAAAAATAGGGCCGGGGG
>PVJS01046818.1:0-15670 GCA_004027185.1 Glis glis
CCTATTTTTTATACTTTATTTTGAAATTGGGTCTCACGAAGTTGCAGAGGGCCTCACTAAGTAGAGAGAGAGAGACAGGGAGAGAGAGACAGGGGGAGAGAGAGAGAGAGAGAGAGAGAGCTGAGGCTGGCCTCGAACCCGGATCCTCCGGTCTCCGCCTCCCAAAGTACTGGGATTATAAGCGAGCGCCACCACGCCCGGCTTATGAAATACATTTTTCTATCCCTAATTTGTTGAGAGTTTTTTATCCATTAAGATGAAGATGATATTTTTATCCTTTACTCTGTTAATGTAGTAAATCAAATTAATTAAAGTATGTTGAACCATCATTGCATCCTAGGGATTATCCCACATGGTCATGCTGTCTGATCGTTTTATTTTATCTTATTTTTTTTTGCAGAACTGGAGATAGAACCCAGGGGAATTCTACCTCCGAGCTACACCCCCAGCCCTATTTTTTACTCTTTATTTTGAAACAGGGTCTCACTAAATTGCGGAGGCCTCACTAAGTAGCTGAGGCTGGCCGTGAACCTGGATCCTCTGGTCTCAGCCTCCTAAGTACTGGGATTACAAGCGTGCACCACCATGCCTGGCTTGATCATTTTATATGCTGTTGAATTTGGTTTGTTAGTGTTTTGTTGAATGTTTTAAATATCTATACTTAGCCGGGCGTGGTGGCGCACGCTTGTAATCCCAGTACTTTGGGAGGCAGAGACCAGAGGATCCGAGTTCGTGGCCAGCCTCAGCTCTCTCTCTCTCTTACTCTCTCTCCCTGTCTCTCTCTCTACTTGGTGAGGCCCTCCACAACTTCGTGAGACCCGGTTTCAAAATAAAGTATAAAAAATAGGGCCGGGGGTGTAGCGCGGAGGTAGAACGCCCCTGCGTTCAATCCCTGGTACTGCAAAAAAAAAAATCTATACTTATCAGGGATATGTGCCTGTAATATTCTGTTATTGTGGTACCTGTATGTCTTTGGTATCAGGGTAATGTTGGCCGTATGAGTTTGGAAGTATTTTCTCCTCTTCAATTTTTTGGAAGAGTTTGGGAAGTACTGGCATTAATTCTTCTTTAGCTGTTTGGCATAATTTGTGCATTTCATCTAGACTGTCAAATTTATTAGCATGAAGTTCCCTTTATATTGTTCCCTTATTTTAATTTTATGTTTTGTATCTGCTTTCATGTTTCCCCTTTTGTTCAGGATATTGTTAATTTATACCTTCTCTCTCTTTCTCGATCTTTTTAGCTAATGGTTTATTAATTTTATTTCTCTTTCCAAAGAAATAACTTGATCATAGATTTTTAAATAATTGTTTGTCTGCTTTCTCTATTATTGGTTTTCCCCCTAAATCATTTCTTCCCTTCTAGTTAATTTAGGTTGAATTAGTATTTTCTTTTTTCCTCCTTAAGGTATAAACTTAGTGTGTAAACTTTGATTCTACACCTTTGTTCTTTTTTTTTTTTTTTTGCGGTGCCGGGGATTGAACGCAGGGGCGTTCTACCTCCGCGCTACGCCCCCAGCCCTATTTATTATACTTTATTTTGAAACCGGGTCTCACGAAGTTGCGGAGGGCCTCACTAAGTGGAGAGAGAGAGACAGGGAGAGAGAGAGAGAGAGAGAGAAAGAGAGAGAGAGCGTGCGCACTCGCACGCGCGTGCGTGAGCTGAGGCTGGCCGCAAACCCGGATCCTCCGGTCTCCGCCTCCCAAAGTACTGGGATTACAAGCGTGCGCCACCACGCCCGGCTCCTTTGTTCTTTTTTAATATACGCATTTAAAGTATAATCTTCCTTCTAAACACTATGCTAACTGCATTTTACAAGTTTTGATATATTATTATTATCATTTGGTCAAAAATATTTCTAATATCCTTGAATTGTGGATTATTTAGACATATGCTATGAAGTTTTCACATATTTGGAGTTTTTAAAATATCTTTTTGTTATATATCTAATTTAATTTTATGGTCGTAGAAAGTAGTCATGTGATTTAAATTATTTTCGATATATTGAGAACTGTTCTGTGCCATTACATACAGTCTATCTATCTGGTGGTTCAATAAGAGCTTGAGAAGAGTGTGCTTTCTTTCATTGTTGGGTGTAGTGTTCTCTATAAGTGTCAATTAGAAAGAGGCAATTAATAATATTGTCCAGATCTGTGTTTTTTCCACTTTGAAAGCATGACTCTTTAAGGTTGTTCTTGAATTTCCCATATATTAAAAAAAAATTTTTTTTTAGCTGGTGGGAACATGTGTTATTCTCAGATATGTGTAAACTGAGAGTATTATTTGTTTTATAGCTTCTCAAGTAACTGTATATTTCCAACTATCTGTTCTTTGTCTAGCTACATTGTATTTCACATTACACATGTACAGATTAATACTCAGCCAAAAACCTAAGAGAGCTCTGAGTGGATTTCTGAAGGTATTTCTTAGAGTAGCTCTGATATTCTTTTCCATGAATTCCAACCACTTTGGCCTCGCTGAACTCTGATCTCAGTCTCTCAATTAGTGAGTTTACTGGGTTATGTTCTGGTCAGTAGAACCCTGACCCTACTCCACAGTCTAGTAATTTCCTCTATGCAGAAAGCCAGGAGCTAGGATTACTTCACTCCACTTCTCTGAGGAATTACAGTTTTATATTGCCTATGTTCAGCGGCTCCTGCCCGTGTTTAATGTCTGAACATAATTGTTTCATATACTTTTTTTCAGTTTTTTAATTGTTTACATGCTGAGAATAATTACGGGCCCTGTTTCTCTCACATGGCCAGAAACAGAATTATTTCTCTTTTCTCTACTTCTTTCCTCTCTTCTCTCCTCTCCTCTCTCTTCTTTTCTTTTCTCTTTTCTTTTCTTTTCTTTTCTTTTCTTTTCTTTTCTTTTCTTTTCTTTTCTTTTCTTTTCTTTTCTTTTTTCTTTTCTTTTCTTTCTTCTTTTCTTCTTTTCTTTTCTTTTCTTTTCTTTTCTTTCTCCTCCCTCCTTTTATTCCTTCCTCCTTCCCTCTCTCCCTTCCTTCCTTTAAAAATAATAATCCGCCGGGCGTGGTGGCGCACGCTTGTAATCCCAGTACTTTGGGAGGCGGAGACCGGAGGATCCGGGTTCGCGGCCAGCCTCAGCTCTCTCTCTCTCTGTCTCTCTCTCCCTGTCTCTCTCTCTCTCTCTGCCTAGTGAGGCCCTCCGCAACTTCGTGAGACCCGGTTTCAAAATAAAGTATAAAAAAAAATAGGGCCGGGGGCGTAGCGCAGAGGTAGAACGCCCCTGCGTTCAATCCCCGGTACCGCAAAAAAAATAAAAAATAAAAAAATAAAAATAAAAATAAAAATAAAAATAATAATCCTTCCTTTTAGTGCAGCTATACCCAAATGAATGATTGTCAATTAATACAAAAGGTGGCATGGGTGTCCTCAGCTATCCCCCCCCCCGAAAGGGCTTTCTCCCAAAGCAAAGTATTGACTGCAAGCTCTGTGTACATGTTCATATTGCCATCAGACTTCACTGTAAATAATTAGGCAGGAATGTTGGGTTCTCCCAATTAAGGGCCTTGCAGGGGAGTGCTCCCTGTGCCCATGAATGTCTTAGAACTTCCCAGAGAGTTCAGTTTCTGCAGAGAGCAGTCCTTGTAGTCTGGGTGTAAAAGTTGCTACAGCTTTGCAAGTGTGGATGGGAAAGTGGGTGGGCCCAGCCAGTTCAGGCACCTGCTTCAACCCTTTAATTAATTGTCCAACTATGTCCAGCATTCCGCTCCGCCCTCCTCACCCACTCCCTTGGGGTGTGGAGCCTCCTAGGTGCTCTCTCAGGAAGATCATATTCACTTCCTTTTGTAGCCGCCTCCTGCAGGTATTCTGAGCTGTAGCTTGCTCTGGTCTGGTTTATCTATTCATATAATTTTGTCTTCTTTATGTCTTCCAGAAATGTACCCATATCACTGGTTCGCTCCTGGTCGTCTATCCCATTCTCAGCTTTCATAATGATTTTTTGCTTTTTATACCCCATACTGTCATTTCCATGAAATTTTGAGAATGAGAAGGAGGCAAATACATATGCTCATATCTTGACCTACGTGTCTTTTTTTGAAAATTTGATGACAATCATTTATGTATTAAAACAAAGTATAATTGACTTTTTTGTGAGTTTTGAGAACACTCAATTTCTTCTTTTTTTTTTTTTGGCGGTACTGGGGATTGAACCCAGGGGCATTCTACCTCTGAGCTACACCCCCAGCCCTATTTTTTTATTCTTTATTTTTGAAACAGGGTCTCACTAAGTAGCAGAGGGCCTCAGTAAGTAGCTGAGGCTGGCCAAGAACCTGTGATCCTCCTGTCTCAGCCTCCCAAGTGCTAGGATTACAAGCGTGTGCCACTATGCCCGGCCGAGGCCACCCAATTTCTAAGGTTTAATTTATATTAAGAGAATAAATAAATTTTAATATGAATTGCTTAAAAGTGAAACAAAGGTTAATAGTGATTCAGGTTATTTCAATACAATCTAATGACTGGTTATTATTTATTTAATTATATATTATTTTGGAGGGATATTTTAAAAGTAGTCATTAATTTTTTAAAGAAATGCAAGGACCCTATAGACAAAAGTGACATCATAACTCAGAATTGTCTTTTTGCTTCATCGTTTAATTTGAAAATGTACCTATGTTAAAGTGGATAAATTAGAGTTTATTGTGTGTGTCTGGCTTGTCTATGTTTCTGCTAGGTACAAGAGTAAACCTGATGATGACTATGAAGATCCCAAAGATGTTCAAGCTATTAAAGAAGCCCAGGTGTATATGGGAGATTTCAATCTGAAGACAGCCCCAGACTACAAGATACCTGAGCACATGAGAATAAATGCTGCCAAGAAGGAAGAGGAATTGGGACACCTTGACTCTTTGGTACTTACCTGCAGACTTCATAACAATGAGAAAGCACACTGTGTCTTTAATTCAATTCTGCTAAAAACCACTCATTTCTTTGTACAGTCCATAAGGATATATAACCTCAGAAATTTAGAACTGGACGACACTTTCATGGGTATTTAGAATGCCTTTTTTTTATAAATGTCCAGAGAGGACAAGAGATTCATCTGTGATTATTGTCAGTTAACATGGCAAAACCAGCCTTCACATTAATTATATGTCTCAATAGTACTTTGTGGACTTTGAACTCATGAAGTTCAAATAAATCCTTATTGGATTTGGTTTTGGGCTGCCATAGAAAAAAAGATCACTGTTTAGTCTCTCTACAGGACTTCTAACCTTTCATTGACAACTCAATATTAACCAATTAATATATTCCTTTCTGACTTTCTCTGCATTCTTCTGAACTGCTTCTAATCATCTTGTTATGGTTTGAATCTGGAATGCCCCCCAAAAGCTCAGGTGTTAAAGGCTTGGTCCCTAGCTAGTAGTGTTTGTCCCTGGCAGCCTCTCTCTCTCTCTCTTTCCTCTCTCTCTCCTTCTCTCCTCTCTCCTCTCTCCTTCCTGGCTGCCGTGAGGTGCACAGCTTTGCTCTACCTCATGCTCCCCAATTCTGCCTCACCACACACTTAAGACGATGGAGCCAGCTGACCTTGGACTGAAATCTCTGAAACCATGAGCCGAATAAATCTGTCCTCCTTTAAATTGATTTTCTCAGGTATTTTGTCACAGTGACAGGAAGCTGACTAACACACCTCCTGATTGATCCTTGTTTTTCTTATTAAAATTTTTTTCTTCCTGGCATAATAATTCCTTACTCACCACTTGAACTGACAAGTATCTTTTCACATTTAGAGGCTTAGAAGGCATCTGAGCTACTTTTGTGTGTATGTGTGTGGTGGGTACTGGGGATTGAACCCCAGGGACATTCTACCTCCAGGCCACATCCCCAGTCCTATTTTATTTTTTATTTTGAAACAGGGTCTTGCTAAATTGCTGAGGGTCTCGCTAAGTTGCTGAGACTGGCCTTGAACCTGTGATCCTCCTGTCTCAGCCTCCCAAGTGCTAGGATTACAGCACTTGGCCACCACATCTTTCTCTGAGCTATCATTTTTAGGAGAATTTGATACTTGGCCAGCTAATATGGTTGTGCAGTTTGTACAGTTCAAGGCATTGGAGAGAGGGCCACATATCACATATATAGTATATTTGAATATTTTATAATTTTCTGGCAAATGGAAATAAAGTATGCTGGGATAGAGGTGTCTTTTTCTATTTCACTAAAGATGTTATATATGGCAGCAGTACAGGAATCCTGGCATGGCAGTTCATATCCATAAATAAATTTTCATAGCTTATAACTATACCAAAATGGAAAGTTTGGACATTTTATTAGTGACAATTTGTTTGTCTAAGGTAATTCTTATTTATCCATTATATTCTATTCATCATCATCAACAAATATTCTTATGACCACAATTTTAATGTGTTAAGTCTGTCTATTTGAAGTTGCTAGCTAACTAGCTATCTCCTACACATTTCTATCTCAGATTCTATATTTTATGTGACCACAATTTACCAGTCATCCAACTTGAAATAAATTCCTTCCTTCCTTGCTTCCTTGCTTCCTAGGATTAAAGCCAGGGCCTCACACATGCTAGGCAAGTGCTTTACCACTGATCTACAAACCCAGCCCACCCAACCTGAAATTTCATAGTCTTGCTAGAGAAGATGGCAGTTTTGATGTCTTGAGTGAACTTAATTTCATTACACTGAAATCTACTTCATACAATAAAATATTGTAGAACATACTATTCTGTCAGTCAGGAGCCTGGGGTTTTGTTCCCATCTCTGACACTTACCAGCCATGTGAACTTTACTAAGTCATGTATATCTCTCTAAGTCTCAGTTGCCTCATCTATGAAAAAGTATTAATACCAATTAATACAATAAAACATGTCTATGTCGTAAGGTCAACACAATGGTCAAAACAATAAATAGTAATTATTGTCATCATGGTCAAATTTAAAATCATTGAAAAGTATTAAGCATTTTAAAAAACAGTACATTACATATCCTTCTTTCCCTTAACTAGTGTTTAGGCTTGTATGACATTTGGAAAACCAGAAAGAGTTGATGTGTAAAAAGGATCCCTCAAAGAAGTGAGCTACATAGCCATTAGAATAGTTTGGCTTTGTTCTTGTATGCCTCATGCTCAGTGCTCCAGGTACTTCAGAGGTGGTTCCCTTTTACCCTTTCAGCACTCAAGCACTGAGTTTAAACCTTACTGCTTTGAAGTCTTATTCTCAAGTATGTAAAATATCTCTTCTATCTCGCTATAGAGTTCTTGCTTCATGGTAAATGTATAGATAAGTTTTGTTTTGTAAGACTGTTTGAAGAAGCGCCTTTTGATCTTATATTTTTAACTGTATTTTATGTAAAGTGACTCTTAGTCTAGTAGTAGCTTAACTGCACATGGGGTGGGGGGTAGGGTTGCTTGTGCCCTCAGGTCCTGAAAAGTTTTCATTTAGAAAACTGAGACCAGGGAGAGGGCTAATAATAGTGAGGGAGGGAGCGAGGGGCATGTATAGCACCTCTGCCTGGAGGCAGAGGCAGACTCTGGCCGAGATTAATGGAGAAAAAAATCAAGGAAGAATCACCTGGTGTGACAGGATACTGAAATTCAGGATCATGCCCTCACTTACACAAGGAGTGACTGTAATCATGTGGGCAAAATACAGCTTGAAATAGGCTAACTTGTAATTTAACCCTAAGTGGGCAGACGTGAGTCTAAGCCAAAGGCATCCAAGGTCTAGCAGGAAAAGGTATATGTGGCCACACTATCAGTCACCCAACCTAAAATTTCATAATGGGTTAATAATGGCCTCCCCTTCCTGAGGAGAGTACCCAGCTGAGCCCAAGGCCTCAGGAAGGACTTCCACAGAGAGCCAAAGGAGGACAGGGCAACTCAGCCCTGATACCAGCCCACATATCCTGCCAGGCAGCTGCAGGGACAACTCATGGCTAGTGAAGCGATATCAGAGGTCACGTCCATACTGTCCTCCCATCCTAGGGAGGCTAAATGGGAAAAGCCAAAAAACCATAGCCGAAAGAGCAATTCAGTGCCAAACAGAGACGATCAGATATACTTTTATCTTTGATTTTTACTAAGCCTACCAATCAAGGGATAAGGACAAATGACAGTTCAAACTGTCCTTCGTGAGAAGGGTTTCATTTTTATCTCTTGTTCTTCTTATTTTCAGGCCCATGGAAAGAAATTGCACATGAACAAGTGCATCCTCTCTCTTCGAGACCTTAAAGTGGCCGTTATTGAGGAAATCCAGTGCCTGGTACAAGAACTGAGGGTCATCCAGTCGACACTTCACATCTCCAAGCACATCCCCATTCCCCCAATCCCTCAGATCCACCCAGAGGAAGTTCCGGAAAAGAGATTCCAGTATGACGAGGAGATACTCAAAAGGTTCCAGCGAAAGCAGATGAAAATTGACAAGGAAAGGCACAGCCAGGTGGAACAAATTGGGTCTGGGGGCTCAGGCGGAGGAGGATTCCTCAAAATCTCTTCCGGAAAGGACGGGGATCTGACGACACGAGACTCATTGTCTAGGTCATCCAGGGCGTCAGCGTTCAGCCTAGATCTTCCAAAGTTCACGGAATTTGAAAAAACGGAGCCTACGGAGGTGGAGCTGGAGATCATGAAGAGGGATGAGATTAAGCACTTGTACATGCAACAGTATTTGACCAACCGGGTACGAGGCGAAGTTGTCCCTACACAAAGCTGAAAGAAAGCAGAGCAGTTGAAGAAGTAGATCTAGCTCATGATTTACTTATGTTTCTCTGCATGAACCTTCCTCAAAAGCTGCCCAGCCACCACTCACTGATGGCCTGGCTCCCTCCCTGTCCTTGGCCTTCTACACATCTTTGTGCTCTGCCCAGATCTTTGGAGCTTTGAAAGATATTTCTTTTTGGAAAGCTAAGAATGAAGGGTAAACCCACATGTCAGTTAGTTTGCAGTGAAGTCCTGGTAAAGGGAAGCAGAGGAGCAGCTTTCTGATGATAGATGGAACATAATTAGAAGTCTTTCTCACTGGGCGTGGTAGCATATGCCTGTAATCCCAGTACTTGGAAGGCTGAGCCAGGAGGATCGCAGGTTCGAGGACAGCCTCAGCAACTTAGCAAGACCCTGTTTCAAAATAAAAAATAAAAAGGGCTGGGGGTGTAGCTCAGAGGTAGAATGTCCCTGGTTCAATCCCCAGTGCCAAATGGAGAAATCCTCCTGAGAAATGGGGCACCCTCTGCTTTTCACACCCTCCTCTTTCTCTAGTGAGTGGTTCGCTCCAGTAGTTGGGAGTGTTTTGAAATTGTTCTGGAGCTGGAACAGAAGTACTGTCATTTCTAGGAAAATTGGGACCATACTAGGGCCAGATGTGCATTAAATATGAAAGGAAGAGAACTTTTCTTGGCAGATTGCTGCCGCCTGCCAGCCGTATAGGAAAGCCCCGGTCCTCACGTCCACCTGGTCTTGGCAGCCCCTGTAGCTTCCCAACCTCCTCCTCCACCCACCCTCTCTACTTCATCTGGCCCCGCTTCTCACTGCTCCTGCCTCCCCCACTCTCCCTTTACCTCCCTTCTTATATCTGTGCTTTTTCCTTCGCTATTTCCTGCTACCTGTGTCAGGGTGAGCATAGTAGCTCTGTGGAGAGTCCTAAGGAGTTCCCTGTCCTGGGAAGGGAAAATTCACCTCAGGGCCCCCAGGGTTCTTGGATCTGTGCAGAAAAGAATTTCAATACTTGCCAGTCAGAGAAAAGACAGAGGTTTAATTCAAGGAAAAGGGAAACATGTTCAGGGAAACGCGGGTCACCTCAAGATGTGAGGGCAGCAACCCTGAATTCTTACAGTCTCTTTTTATAGGCACTGGAAATGGGGAGGGGGTTGGCTATAGGTACTCAATGGGAAAATGCCTACTTTCTTTGAAGTTTTTCCGTGGGCAGAAGATGTAGATTCCCTCGGGACAGGTCTTCCAGGAGCAGAGACGAGTGGAGATGAAGAGTCTGATGGCCAGCAGGTGGCCAGCTGAGTGTAAAGCTTTTTAACAACAGGTGTGATCTTTTGCAGTTCTGGTGGAAGGTGAAGTTCTTTCTCTTCCAAACTAATCTCTTCAGGAATTTTGGATGTGAAGCTAGCTTATTGTGTTCTTAAAGATATGGGTTTTGCCTCTTTGGGCATGTTCCAGGCAAGCCTGCAAGGCAAGCTTAGGACTTTAGATTAGATTTTTAATTGTATTCTCCTTCCCTTCCCGGCTTGTCTCCTTTCTACCTAAAATTTTATTTCTTCTATTCTACCTTATCACCTGCAATGACTTCCTTCAGGCTGAGCCATCATTCAAAGCACAGCCTAGGTCCAGACCTCCCAGCATCTTCTGCCAGCATCACACCCTCTCTCCTTGTTTCCCAACTCTACCTGCATCTTACGCTTTGGCTTCTTTTTCTTGCTGCTCCATGTGTGTTGGTTTCATCTTGCAAATTAAATCATACAGTTCCTTAGAGAAGGGCCGTGCACACTTCTTCTGACTCCTCCCATATTGTCGAGGACAATGCCAGATGTATGGTAGATATTCAGTCATAAGTTCTGATTTAATTATTGCTAACTTATTTATTAATGTAGTACATATTCATTGGACATTATCTGTGCAGGGCTAGTGCTAGCTAGGTAGTAGGAATACAACAATACACAAGAAAGATATACTCTGTATCCTTGCAAAGCTCTCGGGCTATTAGGGGTGAAAGAATAAAACAAGTATAACCCTTACACACTTGGAGACCTATCTGGTTCAGTTTCACAATGGTATTGCAGTCAAGAAAAGTATAGTCCTGCCTCCAAAGAAATTTAGGAATAATTTATGTTTGTTGAAGAAACAACATTAAAGAGGAGCCCAACACATAATCTATAGCCATATTTATTTAAAAGTTTACATTTTTTCTTCTCTTTGGGTTTTTGTTTCATTTCATTTTGTTTTAGCTTTCTTAAGTTCTCTAGTAATTTCACTGCCTGAAAACTACAGAGCTCTTCCTCTTCCTCAGCCCCCAGTCTGGGGCCTCACTCATGACAGGCATTTGCAGGTAAGGCTCCCTATAACATATAATGTATAAGCTAATGAAACAACATCGAATGGTTTGCCTCTTCCTATTGTACTTGTTTCCTTAGGAGAATCAGCCCTTGGGGCTTTCTCTTAATCTCTCCATGTGCTTTGGGACAAGGTGGGGGAAAGCTGCACCAGAATCAGAGTGAAACTGCCGTACAATCACCTGGACCACAGAGGAATAAGGTCTAGTCCAGGACTTGGGATTCTTGGGTTCTTATCCCATCTCTATAAGAGAGTAACTTGGATCTCAGGAAAATCACCTTTGGCCTCCATTGTAAAATAAGAAGATTGAATAATTTCTTGGGCTCCATGATCATATTTATCTATTTAAAATATTTATCATTCTTTAGGTTTGAAAATTTTCAAAATAGGAAGTCGAGGGAATTATTTATTTATGTTTACTATAAGAAAGACAACACCAACGATACTGTGGGGGATAAAAAGGAGCTAGATATAGACACTACCCACAAAGAGTTTGTAGTCCATACAGTGTAGCAAGACGGGTGTTGTTGATCCATTGCTTAATCAATGTTGAAATAATAGTTCCAAGGACTGTAGTTACAGAATTCCCACCATTTAACAAACTTATGCAAATTTAGTGTCATTAACTAATTAGTTTGTATGACTATACACATATATAATTCTCCATCCATAAGAAGGCCATAATAAAAAAATACTATTACATAGATCAGTACTGTTCAGTAGTTTAAAAACTATATTTTACCTATTCCTTTCTTCTTCTTCTTCTTCTTCTTCTTCTTCTTCTTCTTCTTCTTCTTTTTGGTGGTACTGGAGATTGAACCCAGGGGGCGTTCTACCTCTGAGCTATATCCCCAGCCCTATTTTATTCTTTACTTAGAAACAGGGTCTCACTGGGTTACGGAAGGCCTCACAAGTTGCTGAGGCTGGCCGCGAACCTGCAATCCTCCTGTCTCAGCCTCCCAAGTACTGGGATTACAAGTGTGCGCCACCACACCCAACTTTTTAACTTCTAATATATCCTCAAATCTTTTTTCTACCCCAGATCAAAGAACTGATTGTCACTTTCGATGCAGAACTCCGTCTCCTGAGACATCAGAAACTGAAACTAGATACTCAGATGAAATTATCTGACTTACACCATGTCACATTATATCAAGAAATGCTGCTCCTCAAAAATTTTGAAAAACAGGAAAACATTCTTCAAGAGCGGGTTAATTCATCAGACAAAGAGGAACAGGACATGCAGGTAGGAGTGGGTGGGCAGGAGCGGCCTAGCTTGGGTGCCCCCGAGCTATGCAGGGACTCCACATTGGGTTCCTTTTTTCTTCTTAAATTGCCTTACTTGTCCCGCCTTCTTCTCTTTCTAGGCTTCTCTCTCCTCCTCCTTTTTCCTGTTATTACCAGTTGGAATTCCTTTTCTTGGTCATAAAGAAATGACTTAGGTTTTTTAGTGAATTTGATCCAATTGTTTGCAAGGTAGGAGAATGAAATTTTCAAAAGTGAAGTTTATATTTGGTCCATAAGTGGATTTCAAAAGTCTATTATTTTTGTCACCAGCTATCATAGGAAACCAAGTTTTGATTATGTTATCCTTATAAACATTGAAGGGCAAAAACTGCACCAGAGACAACCATGCAGCCAAGAGATTTATTCAAGCGGCGGGGAGGGGGGTTAGAAGAAAGGCAATCAGAGAGAGCGCATGCCGCCGTGCTTGGGATTAAATACGGGCTTAAGCTGAGTTGGCCCATTGCCATTGGTTGACTGGACCCGGTGTTGCATCTTATTGGAGGCCCGCGTGGCCTTTAAACTTATTGATCGATGGGATGGTACGCGCGCCGGAAGCCTGAGCAGTTCCTGGGAAGGGGCGGGACCCTTTTGGAAAGCAGTAACTGGGCATGGGGACAGGGTTGGGACGAGAACCCCCTCGGTTCAATCCATCATTCCCCCCTTTTTGATATTGTTTGGGAATTGGGCGTCGTGTCTTTCCAGCTACTTCCTGCTGTCAAAGGGGGTGACGGATTGCGGGAGAGGGGAGACTGGGCTGATCCAGTTCCAGGGAGAGGAGAATACCCAAAAAACCCTGCACCAAACGTGTAAATTTCAGCTGGAGTGAAGCCCATTAGGGTGCCCTGTAGCCATAGGTCCGCCCGTGTGGTTGTCCAGTCCGCAGTTCCCATGGAAAGGGGGGATGAGCCAGCTGTCCATACGCAGCGCGTCCAGGAATAAGCACCATCTTTGGTATAGCATTTTGCTGGTAGGTACCTGAGCATGAGAGGAAAGAGAGAAAGGGGAAAAGGAAAAAGAAGAGGGACGCGGTGGGGGTGGCCTGAGCCTCCACTGGGGTTTAAGTAGTCCACGGATTGTCCTGGAGTTGAAAGGCACCCTGTTTTAGAAAGGACCCCTCGCTCTAGCCACGGGACCCAGCGCCGACCCAGGAACTCTCAGGACACCGACATGCTGCAATCGCACTAGGTTTATTAAGAAAAACCAGTGCACTGGGGCCGAGCTCGTATCTCACACAGGAGTGGAGCTCGACCCTCAGCAAGGGGAGAGGAGGGTATTTAAAGATACAGCTGCAGAAGAAAAGGGGGGGGGTAGGGCAAAGCGAGGTACGTGGAGGAATTTTTACAAGCTTATTTTTACCATTCTGTTAGAAATCAGTAACCAATTCCTACACAATGTTTGTTTATCGTGATCCTATTTCTTATCTACTAGTGGTTAGCTAGTTCCTGGAGCAGCCTGCCCCTGGGGCAGAAGTCAGGGGCGAGGCTGTGTTTCTAGTAGAGCTGGCTTAATGAAGGTCTAGGGGTCTTAAAAGTCAGGGGTGGGGCAGCTTGCTTTTCAGAGTTTTGACCTTTCATTCCCCCCTTCTTCTAGTAAGTAGTTCTAATGTTAGAACTAAATGCCTGATATATGCACTCTATAGGGTGGGGTCAGATCATGAACTTTCAAAAGCTTCAAATTTTTATTTTTATTTTCCAGTGTCTCCTTTCTGCCTAATATTTCTATCTTCCCCTTTGAGACTTTTGGTCCCTTAATTTTAAGGGGGTTGCAGAGGGGCGCAGATCTGACTTCTGAAATTTCTTCTCTGCTGATAAAGGGCCGTTGATTTTACCTATTTAGGGACCAAAAAGTCTCATTCTAACTAGTTTAAAGGAGACACGGAAAGGCCAGGGTTTTTGATTGGCTGTGGAATTATCATTCTCTGATGGTCTGGAAAAGAGGCATAAATATGCACAATATTAGTTACCAATAACAGCAATTTAAACAACAGGAGGGCATTCTAATTCAGATGAACTGGAAGTGGGTACTAGCCCACAAATTAAACAGGCACCTTTATTAATACTTCTGTTATATTGTTGTGCCCAATCCAGGAGAAAGTTTGTTTTTTCCTGGAAGAATGATGTAGAAATTAGCAGACAAATAAGTTGACATCTTTTAGTCTGGCTAGACATAATATATACTAGTTATTAAGAAAAAAAAAGACATAAAACCAAAACTTATCTTGATTCAGTCTTTTGGAATTCTTTCGGTGTTCCCAGGTTTTAGCATCTGGAGGTTTATTCCTGACTTCAGAGTCTTGATTTTATAAAGTTTTAGGAGGCACGGGTTTAATTTTAGACATATGAATTCAGGATTTGTGTCCCTGTAACAGTTGTGGGACACTCTGGGAGAACTAAGAAGGCTAGAATCTTTTGGCCTTGGGGGTACAGTCAACCCCAGTTACAGTACATGTTTCTTAAGAAGGAAAGAAAAAAAGGGCCCAGGAGAGACAATCACAGAAAGGATTAAATTCCCCATATCCAAGAGAAACTTGATATCTTTACTTGCCACGTCAAGAGTCACCCAGGCTCTTTTGCTGTTCAGCTGGTTAGAGGGTGTTCAGAGGGACCTTGCTGAGCCTCAGGCATCTTCAGTCTTTGAGGGTAGCCCTGATAGGAGCAAATGACCTTACCTCCCTTCGGAGGTGAGGGCAATCATGCTTTCAATGTTTTTCCTCTTTACAGAGGGGACGCATCCCAGATGCAGATGGACTCCCGGCTAGGGCAGTCCTTGACCCAATGCCCAGGCTTTTTGCAATAATGGCAGGTGCCAGGCCTCGACTTTCTTTCCCTCTTTCACGCAGGAGCCTTTGGGTATCTCTGAGGGGGCAGGGATTTATTACCCAATGCCAGGGCAATTAAGTGAGCTTGTCCTTTATGTCTGTATTTGTCTCCCCTGGCCTTCAACTGTATCTACCTTGTCTCTGTTGTTGAAAACCCCAAAGGCCAAATTTAGAAGATGATCAACGGGAATCTGAGGTTTCATTTCCTGAGGGATACATAAATATAAAACCCTTAAAAACTATTACTATCAATTCTGATTAAAAGACAAAGCATTTTCTTAAGTTAACACTGTCTGAGTACAAAACTGACCCAGAGCTAAATGAGAGTTGAGTGAGGCTGGCAACAAGTTATCACAGTCCCGACTAGAATAATGCAGCATGTGCAAGAAGATGCAGACAGTGCTGAACCCATCAAAGAATGAGAAAAAATCTAAATGTTGCAGGAAAAATGACTTGAAATAATCAGAATTTAGTTCAGATTAACTAAATGAAGGTTAACTTCTTTTTGTTACAAAGATCA
>PVJS01046819.1:0-15662 GCA_004027185.1 Glis glis
CGGTACCGGGGATTGAACACAGGGGCATTCTACCTCCACGCTACACCCCCGGCCCTATTTTTTTTTATGCTTTATTTTTGAAACCGGGTCTCACGAAGTTGCGGAGGGCCTCGCTAGGTAGAGAGAGAGAGAGACAGAGACAGAGAGAAAGAGAGAGAGAGAGAGAGAGATTGTGAGCACGCGCATGTGCGCTGAGGTTGGCCGCGAACCCAGATCCTCCGGTCTCTGCCTCCCAAAGTACTGGGATTACAAGCGTGCGCCACCACATCTGGCTCAAAAATTCGTCTTAATTAATGGTCATATAAGTCTCTTTCAATTGCACCCTTATTTGCAAAAAGTATTCTAATAACTGAAAGACCTGTCAGAGGCTAAGGTGGGTATTTTGATGGCCTACAACTCCCTTCCCTGGAGTAATGCATCAGCAATGGGATGACAGCTGTGATGCACAACACGCTGCAGTTGGATGCTCCGAGTTTTGTTTCCACTGAAGAACAATCCCCTTTGATCCTTCCTCCTGGCCCAGTCCTCCCATTGACATCACTGGAGGTGACAAGGTAACCCCATCCTACTTAAGAGGAGTAGTGGTCCATATGTTTTTAAAATTTTTAAGTAAACCAAAACAATGCTCTCCTTGCCCTTCTCTCCACTGCCTTACCACTGCACTCCTTTATCATCTTTGCAAACCACATAAATACAACAATAACACTGCAGTGACATCACCTGGGAAGTGGGAAGGGCACATTTGCCCCAATTCAGAGATATTTGTCTTTGAATTTTCATCTTAGATTCTGCAGTTGTGCCACCCACAATAAGGGAAAAAAAAGTTCCAGAAGAAAATTTTTATACTCAAAGGAAATTTTTATACTCTTTGGAACACTATCATACCATCAGCCCACGTGCAGGGTGCAGCCTAGTGGGCCAGGGTATGCCATGTCTGTTGTTTACGAAACCACTCCCTGCCTGCTGTTCCTGTAAACAGCTGTCCTTTGCCTGTACCCTGCCACACTCCACTTTTTCTGCCCTGTGATATGTTCCACTCTCTCTGCAGCTCAGTTCTACCTACAGCTCAGGATTCTCCTTTCTGCTGCCACCACTGAAACTTCACAGGTCTGCTGCTTACATGTCCCACCTCAGACCCTTGATCCTCCTGCCTGTCCTTTCTCTTTTCCCTTTCAGCACCTCATACTTAACAGGTTCAAAATAAAACTCTTGGGTTGGGGCTGTAGCTCAGTGGTAGAGCACCTGCCTGGCATGAAGGAGGCCATGGGTTCAGTTCCCATCACCACTTACAAAAAAATCAAACTCTTGATCCCTGATCCCCAAATTTGTCCCTCCACAATCCCCCTATTTCATTAAATGGCAACTATTGTCTACTAAAACCATGGAGTGACCCCTGCTCCCTCTTCTTATCCACACCCTGCAACCAGTCCAATGCAACCCTCGTGATCATCACCCCTCACATGGACTGTTTCAACAGCTTGCCAACCGGTCCGTAGGCTTTCACCTCTCTCTCTCTTCCTTCCTTCCTTCCTTGCTTCCTTCCTTCCTTCCTTCCTTCCTTCCTTCTTTCCTTCCTTCCTTTCTCTTTCTTTCTTTCTTTCTTTCTTTCTTTCTTTCTCTCTCTCTTTCTTGGGGGTATAGGGTATTGATCCCATGGGTATTCTACTTCTAAGTTTCACCCCCAGCTCTATTTTATTTCTTTTGAGACAGAGAAATTGCTGAGAGTCTCACTAAGTTACTGAAGCTGGCCTTGAATCTGCAATCCTCCTGTCTCAGCCTCCCAAGAACTGGGAATACAAGTGTGCACAAGTTTTCACTTTTTTATCTATACAACAACTAGAACAGCCCTTCTAAAAGGTTATCATGTGCCCTATTAGCTCAAAACCCTGTAGCAGCAACCCATTTCACTCATAGTAAAATCCACCCTGTCTACCATCCACCCCATCACGCTTTCTTTGATCTACTGCAGTCCGCCTATGCTGCCCTCACTGTGACGCCTTGAACATGTCAATTACACTCCTGCCTCAGGATCGTTGCACTTTCTATTTCCCCTGCTCCAATCACTTTTCTCCCAGACATCCATAAGGCTTGCTCCTCCATTTCTTTCACATTTTTGCTTAATTGTTCCAAGGACTTTTTCTAAATATCTCATATAAAATAGAAGCTCCTCCCCTCCATTATCACTTTTCATCCCCTAAATTGGCTTATTTTCTTTTTGTCTGATATATTGTACATCATCTATTCCCATCCACTGTAATGGATATTCCATGAGAGTAAGGAGCTTGCTGCATTGATCCCAGCTTTCATTATAGTTACCAACATCTAGAAGGGGCTCAAAAAATATTTGCAAAATAATGAATGCCTGGGTAAATGCTCCTTTACTCATGTTTCAGTAATCATTCTCACCACTGCAATCTAAAATACCTGACAACCACAACTGAGAGGAAGAAAGACTTATTTGCTCCTGGTTCTGGAGATTTTATTTAGTCCATGTTAGATCAGCTTCCAAGCAGGAGCTGGGGCTACAGGTTCTCAGGGCATAATGGTTGGAAGCACAGAGATGTATGGAGTTTGTGTCAGCTCATGGCAGCAGGGGAGGGTAAGGAGAGAGAGAGAGAGAGACAGACAGAGAGAGAGACAGAGAGAGACAGAGACAGAGACAGAGAGAGACAGAGAGAGACAGACAGACAGAGAGAGAGAGAGAGAGAAACAGAGAAGCACTCTGCACCAAAACACTGTCCTTGGCCACGCCCCCAGGGGCCCTCCCCCCAAACTAAGCCCCGCCTCCAACATGGCTGCCTTGCCTACCACATGAGGTCCCAGACATTCTAAATCCAAACTAACAATTCAGTAAGGCTTTTCCCTCTTTCTTGTCTCTTTGAACCCCCTGTTTTGTCCAAGAGGACCCCTCCTGCCTTCCTCATCTCTGTTGGGGAGAAAATGGAGGCAACCCCTGAATCACTCTTCTGGCACAATCGTTTTATTTTTCCCCCCTGAATTCTATGTTCATCCGTTTGTCCCTACTTCTCAACCCTCTATCTTGAGCTTTCAAAGTGTCAGAGGCCATCTTGCTCTTCTTTGAAACTTGGGCACCTGACTAACCCAATACTCGCTCAGACGCAATAACCAGTGAGTGCATGGATGGAACCCAGGCCATGACTGACTAGAGCCGACTGAGAGCGGATCGACTTTGAAGTGCAGTTATGGAAAGTAGCAGTTCACACAGGTGGGAGGAGGCCTTTCCTGAGTCTGAATGAACAGGAAAACCTACTGAATATAATAGTCCATTTTTGACACAGGTGAATCATTTCTCTGGCTTAAATTACAATAGCATCAAAAGGTACTTTTGCTCAAAATTCAGTTGTAAGCATATTAAACCAGTATGGTACCCTGAAAGTCTGAGCGCTATGGACACCTGGCATTGACTAAGCTGTGAAGCAGTTTGGGAGTATTACCTTGATCGATTGCATCTTGACTGTGTAGTTGTCTTGTATTTAGGTATCTGACATTGGTTGCAGACTTTGGAGCCCATATTTAAAGTTAGGTCAACAACCATCCTGACACAACTCCCTTGTCATGCTGATGGATAGACCCCTGAATTGCCCCTCTGTTGGCCCCATATCACGCATTCAAAAGGGCATTTCTAGAAGCAAGGGTCCTGCTTTCTTACAGAATCCTTGAGTTGGAATGAAGTAGAACGAGCCTTCAAGGTGTTTACTTTTGAGAGCCTGAAGCTCTCTGAGGTTGATGAAGCCGGGAATCTAGAGCCTTCTGGGATGATGTGTGGCACCGATGCTGAGAAGTTCAACATACCATGGGACAATCCTGCCAGATTTGCTAAACAGATAAGGCAGCAATACATCTTGAAGATGAATACCCAACAGGCCACACAGAAAACAGGTACACTGCACAGGAGGAATGAAAAGGATTTTAGCATTCTGTGATTGTCCACTCTTCTAGTGTTCTAACAGGTGCTCTTTACCCTGGCTATAGATACTGAAATCAAAGACAGAACACTATTTATGGATCAGAACTGGGCCACGTCTGGGTACAATTATGAGATCAATGGAGATGCTTCATATCCTTCTCAGCCTGATGCTAACATAATCAAGCATTCTGACTCCAGTACTATGAAATCCTTAGACACTGACAAGAAAGAACTGTCAGAGCAGGAAACCAGTGTGAGGACTCAGTCCCAACCAGATTCTTTGGGTAAGTAAAAACTTATGTGTGGACTCTATTATAAAATGCATAAACAAAAAAAGAAAGAAAAGAATAAGGTTCAAGATATATCATTGAACTTTAAATGCCTATTTATTTCAATTAGAAAACTAGCTGGGTATGGTGGCACACGCTTGTAATCCCGGTACTTGGGAGGCTGAGACTGAAGGATCTGGGTTCGCGGCCAGCCTCAGCTACTTAGTGAGCCCCTCCACAACTTAGTGAGACCCGGTTTCAAAATAGGGCTGGGGGTGTAGCTCGGAGGTAGAAGGCCCCTGGGTTCAATCCCCAGTACCGCAAAAAAAAAAAAAAAACTAATATCTAAGTTATTTGGTTAACTAAACTTTTCCTGACTGTTATTATTCAGTAAGTCATCCTATCCAACCTGTACTTTTTTAAACATCCTAATACCTCTTAGACTACTCTTCTTTTAGTAAATTTTGTGCAACTAGTGTAATTAAAACTTTCATCATTAGTATTTCACAGTTATCATTACTGTATGAAAAAAAGACCTGTGATAACGTAATGAAATGCTTAGTACAGAAAATCAATGTTCAATGAATATCATTTCCCTTCTCCCCCTGCAGCTCAGGTCATTACTCTAATTCTAGAGTACATTATTATCATCATCATCATCATCATCATCATCATCATTTTGGTACTGGGGGTTGAACTCAGGGGCATTATACCTCTAAGCTGTATCCCCAGCCCTTCTTTTATTTTTTATTTTGAAACAGGGTCTCACTAAGTTGTTGAGGGTCTTACTAACTTGCTGAGATTGGCCTCGAACCTGCGATCCTCCTGTCTCAGTCTTCCAAGTACTGTGATTACAGGCATGTGCCACCGCACTTGGCTTAGAATACAGCATTATGAATATTGTATATCAGGAGGTACAGAAGTATAGAAGTATATTTGGCTAAGTATGTCCTGAGCTACCAAACACTCAGCTCTCAGATTAATCTACCTAATATATACCCCTTTTATTTCCCTTTTATTTATTAGTTGAAAAGATTAATGCAATTTATGAATATTTTATACAAGGCTAATCAAAAAAGAAGGCACAAATAACCATATCAGGAATATATTCATATCAGAAAAAAATCGTATCAGTAATAAAGAAACAGGAACTTCCCTCATATCCTACAAAAATTAAAAAGATAGAGGATATAAACAATTTTATTTCACTAAATTTGATATGGGAAACTTACTGGATCAAATACTCAAAAAAGAAATAATTCTAATCTTAACAAAATTATTCCAGAAAATAGAACAGTGAGATCTCCTCCCTTAGTAATTTGATGAAACAAACACAAATCTCATAATAAAATTTGCAAGGATAGTGCAACACATAAAGTTGTAAGACAAGCTCATTCATGAATACAGATGCAAAAATCCTAAATAAAACGTTAAAAAATTGACCCAAAATATAATAAGTAATAATATCTCACAAACAAGTTATTTTTATAACAGGAATAGAAGGAAAATATGTACATTGTAAAAATCAATATAGTTTATCATTTAACACATTATGTGAGAAATATCACATAATCAGCTCAATAGAGGCAGAAGAAGCACTTAAACTTCCATACAATTCATTGAGTGGGAGAATCAGCAAACTAGCAATAGAAGAAAAATTTATCAATCTCTTAAAAATTATGGTAGTAAATATCAAGATGAAAAGTTGAAGGATTTCCTTTTGAGATCAGAAGGATGCCACTATAAATACCTGTGTCCAGTGCTGCATAGAGGTCATAGCCCACTCGGGCAAGAAAAGTGTCAGATTTGAAGAGGAGAAATCTAAAAAAAAATTTAAAAGCTTTTAAAAATAAGTGGTGAATGTCCACAAGAGAATAGGCGCTAAGTCAGTTTTGAGTACTGGTGGAGGAGGAAGTCATCAATGGAATACAATTAGAAAAGCCTGGGGGTCTACCTGTAGATAAGAGAGGGAGACTGAAGAGGGAAGAAGCTAATTGAATTGATTTATAATTGCCCTGCTGTATTCCAACCACTATGCAGATAGTTTATGTACAGTAACTAATGCTTTATTTAAACATGAAGCCTATGAGCAGGCTACTGTCATCTCAATCCTACAGATGAGCGGGAACTTGCACAACTGTGCACACCTGGGAGGTCAGGGCAGGAGGCTCCTAACCTTGGACCAGTTCTCCTTCAGACCCAGAAACTCCTTGTGATGCATCTAATCATTTAATTATTAACTATGAGTTACTAATCATTCATAATCTTTCCTTCATGCTGGTTCTTATCCTGATTTTGTTGCCTTCTGTTCCTTTCTTCCCAGCAGATTTCTTATTTCTCTGTCCTAAGTATGTTTACCTTACCTATTAGCCTAGTTCTTGAAAACTAAAAAAACAAAATAGTTTAAAGCCAAAATAAGTTAACCCGAGTTGTTATGGCATTAGTGCACCTTGGGAATACAGACATACAACAAAGAAGCCACTTTGAGTTCATATGGAATCAGCATAAACCAGGGGAGATGTAAAGCCTGAGTTTTTTTCTGTGTTGTTCCTTCTTGTTCCTTTGTAAAGCAGCTGGTGTAGCATTTTCCTCAAGCAGCTTTTGCCACCTGGTGGTCAAACCATATAAATTGGTGTTCTGGGTCCTGGTGGAAAGCAGAAATCTTTCCTGGTGGAAATCTTTCCTGGTGGAAAGATTTAGCAATTTCCTAAATCCTTGGAGCTAAAAATGCCACAGTGGGTAGTGGATTCTAGAGGCCAAGCAGTTTTGTGGGCAGACCTTATGACCCTAAGCGCCACTCCATAGTGAATGTTGACGTGCACCCGGAGCCCCGGAGCCGGTACCTCTGGAAGGAGGAGGGCCACTGGGTCTTGGTGTCTCACCGCAGCTGTTCTTCTGTATATGAGGATTTGTTCTTGTTGTTGTTGATCTTACATTTTTTTCCCTAAGTCTGAACTGTACTTCAAAAGCAGCCACTTTAATTCTCTTTAAACAAAGCAGAAATCATTCATGTATTTCCTACACAACCATTTGAGCATCAAATGCATTTATATGCCTGTTCCTGGACATGAAGGGCTGAATATTTGTGCTTTTCTTAACCAAACACTGGATTTCCATCTGAGACTGTTTTTGAACTTGACAGGGCCTATTGGATATTTATGAAAAACCTGAGAGTTGATAACCGTGAGGCTATAGGTTTAGATGTGCCCTTTATGCTTGTTGGGTGTTTTTTTAATAAAGTAACTGCTTTGCAGAGGGATCTTGTTATCGCTAAAGTAAAACAGATTAGGAAAGCTGTTTTTCAAAGGGATGAGAAAGCATCCATTTCCAGATGTGTCAAAAACTACTGAATCACACTGTCAAAGGATTATGTGGTTGAAGGCAGAAGTCAGACAGAAAGGAAAAAAATTATTTTTACTCTACTATTAAATAAAGAGTTCAGATTAGTATTAGAGTGTTCTTTCCTTTGACAAAATAACCAATGCATAATTTTTCAGAACATATTTTCTAAACCGGAGACTTTTTCTGCTGGACCCTTAGACACAAGAGGGAATATCAAATCTCCCGGAAATCTGGCAGACCACAGAATAGAATAATTTTTATTCCACAGATTTCATATCAATTGCTTCAAGGACACGAGGGACATCATGGCCTATTTAGAGTTATAGTTGGCCTGAGTTTTCTCTTAAATGGATATATTTGTATAAATGCTGAACTGAATTGGCTTTATAGTTTTCCTCTAAATCAAACTGGAACATTGTTGCTGTCACTTTCGCCAGCCCAAGGCAAGATGGCACTACAAGGGAAAATGTCAGTAGCTGTGTTCCTGAAAGAAAGAAAAACATGGACCCATCTTTGGTGGGCATAATCACATATCCCTCCAGAAGCCCAAATATGGCTCCCTTTGCCATCGAATGAAAGGTTATCTTTTATGAATATACCCAAATTAGCCTTTGTTCGTGCTTTTTCTTCCACATCTGTTCTCTCTCTATGGCTCTCCATTTATTTCTAGTTTTAATATGGGATGTAGTTTTCCCTCATTCCAGCAAAAGAAAAAAGTTACTGAGTTCCTCCCAGGTTTGGTGCTCAGGGTGCAGTGAGAAAAACAAGATAAAGTTCCAGCTGGGTGCTGTGGCGCACACCTGTAATTCCAGTACTTGAGAGGCTGAGATGGGAGGATCACAGGTTTGAGGCCTACCTCAGCAATTTAGCAAGACCCTTGGCAGTTTAGCAAGACCCTGTTTCAAAATAAATTTAAAAAGGGGGTGGGGGCGGCTGGAGGTGTAGCTTGGAGTCAGAACACCCCTGGGTTCAATCTCAGGTACAAAAAAGAAAAAAACAAGATAGTTCCCATTCTCCAGGAATTTATATTTGAAGTGGAGAGACAAACCAGAAGCAAATGAATAGTGTTAGACACGGATGAATGCTATGGTTAAAGTGAAGCAAGAAACATAAAGCTCTTGAGAAGGTGACAGGAGCTTTGAAACAGGTGAACATCTAAAAATCAAAGCCTGACCAACAGAAGGAAAACAAGCGCAAAACCCTCAGGACACAAAAAACCGGCCAGTGTGAAGTGGGAAGAGCCAGGAGGAGCGGAGGGGACGCGTGTGGAGAGTTGGCTGCAGCCACTAGATGTACAGCTTTGCAGGACTCGATGCGCTTGTTCTAAGGGGAACAAGAATTCAACTTGTCTCCTTCATTTAGCAGCATCAAAATGTGTTCCCATAAGACCTGCCCTGCCACACATAACTCCATTTCTTTGGTCGAATTTGGGAAAAGCTACAGTGTATGTTTAATCCATGCCTTTATTAGACATTCACAATCATAAGAGCAAATTCCAACTTCTGAGACGTTCACAGTAAAGACGTCTGCTTATCTATTTTGAACTTACTTGTCGTGGAACTCTTTTCTTCTGGTGATACATAAACCTGTTCCCTTCCAGTCCACTCAGATGGCTGTTTGCTTCATAACCAAGGGTGATCTCACAATCCCAATCACCGTATAAGTATACTCGTTGGCCACAAGGAACACTAATGTTCATGCTCATATCAGCCCATGATGTGGTGCCACAAAGTCTATCTATCCATTCATTTAATCATCTAACTGACTTTTCTTAAACTCCATCGGTAAATCTGCAGTGCTCATTAGTTTTTAAATTAATGAATGGATCCACCATACAATCCAGCTAGCCTGCTCATGGGCATCTTTCCAAAGGGATTGAAGTCAGAATATTATAGTGATACATGCGTACCCATGTTTATAGCAGCACAATTCACAAGAGCCAAACTATGGAACCAACATGGGTGTCCATCAACAGATGGATGGATTACAAAACTACGGGATATAGACACTATGGAATTCTACTCAGGAGTAAAGAACAAAATTATGTCATTTGCAGGAAAATGGATGGACCTGGAGAACATTATGTTAAGTGAGATTAGCCAGTCACAGAAAGTGACTCATAATGTGGATGCTAGGGAGTAATAGGGATATAAGAGGGACTTTAGATAAGGGAGGAGAAACCCCAGTGGAGCAATGGAGGGGGTCTAGGGAAGGGTGGGGGGAGTGGGAGAATTAATGAAGGAAACACTTCTATGTACACATTATGTACATATGTGAAATTATCCATGCCAATTGTAATATGGATGGGGAAGGGAAGGGAGTGGGGAGGGAGCCAGGGGAAGCTCACCAAGTTCTGTGTGCATGTATGTCCCTATCACTGAACTGCATCATGATGTGAGTCTACAATACACCAAATAAAGTATATAAAATACTGATGAATGGAAGAAGAGCTCTGCAGAATGGTAAAATAGTATCATTTTCTAATAAGAGGTGCATTTATCTGGTAGTTCTCCCGTCCAGACATCCCCTGCTCCTTCCCTAATCTGTCCTCTGTCAGGTAAGATCCACAGAAATTTGGGGAGACTTTGTGATGGTCACCAGCATAAAATGAATGATGTGTACTAAGGAGTTTATTTAGTTGTTTTTGTTTGTTTGTTTTTATTTTTTGTGGTGCTGGGTGTTGAACCCAGGAACATTCTACCTCCAAGCTACACCTTCAACCCTTTTTATTTTTTATTTGGAAATCAAGGTTTCATTAAGTTGCCGAGGGCCTCACTAAGTTGCCGAGGTTGGCCTCAAACCTGTGATCCTCCTGTCTCAGCCTCCCAAGTACTGGGATTACAGGTTTGTGCTACCACGTCCGCCTAGCAATTACTTTATTTTAATCTGTAAATATTTGCATTTTTAGAGGCAATAGTACATTGTTAGAAGTGGATGATATATGGCCTTAAAGCAGAGTATCTGATATGACTTAGTAACATCAGATAAGAAACTGGGCTCTTTTCAAGGAGTTTAATATAACTTTTCTAAGTAGCCTTGATTTAGAATTATTGACACAAACACCTTTTTGGAGGCAGGAAACATGCCTTTCAGGAATTACCTTTTCAGCACAAAAACATAGATCATATGGGCAACAAAAAGGCCCATCCCTGACCAAAGGCAAGAACAAAGCCCGAACACAACTGGCTGTTGGTGTCTTTGATTTACAGAACAGACAACGAACCGTGAGATCAAAGATGAAACAGTCACAAAGGCTGATTCTCTTGAAAAGGTAAGGAATTATTTTCCTCGGCATGTGGATGACAAGTCAGATGATCTGAGAAAACTGTGACCCGGATTGAGGAGAGAGAGAGAGAGACTTAAAAGGAAAATATTGATGGTAGGGGAGAGGGATTATTCAGACATCCTCAGATCAGCTGCAACTGGAGAGAAAGGAGTTAAATTTGCTAGCCAGCTTAAGCAAAACTTCCCAGCTCCTCGTTCCTCTCTAGACAGTGTGGCTTGGCAGCCTCACAAACACCTGCTGACCATACAGCCGTGTAGAACTAACGTCGTCTTGAAGTGAGTTCAGAAAACCTGCCTATAATTGCTAACAGGACTCAGAAGAGTATAACCTAACAATAAAAATATTTAGATTATGTTGCCCATAAAAAAAAAGCCAAAGGCATACTCTTTCTGGCGGCAGTTCTCCTAAAATGTTGCCATATGGATTTATACATATGCAGATTTCCCCCAATTAGAAAAAGTGCATGCTGGTTTGTTGACAGAGTCCAAGAGGGCTCCATTTGGACTTAAATTATAGCTGAAACTGTGTTCCTATGATTTTTTTTTCTTTTAGAAACCCAAGAAGATGATGGTAGAAGCAAATTTAGAAGACATAAAGAAAACACAACAACGCAGTCTAATGGACTGGAGTTTTACTGAACATTTTAAGCCGAAAGTACTGCTTCAGGTATTTATGGGCTGTTATCCTCCAGGAGATGGTCGGACAAGTCTGGGGGATCGGCTGTGATTTAGAACAGTTCACTCCTAGGTCACCCTCTCAGATCTAGTTCAGATCAATATTCCCAATTACTTCAGCTACAAAACGAGTTTATTCCCAGACTGAGCTATGCATTCCCAGGAAATCTCCAAGATAGTTTAAAATACACTTTCCAAAGGAGGTTTTTATAAAACCTTTAAGAAAAAAATAAAAAAGAAACACACAAGACTGTGGCACATGTTTTCTAGAAAAAAAAAAGAGTAAGGCTTTACTGGGCATCAAACTCATGTTTTCCCATGTTATCTGCCCGTTCTATTTAGTTTTCACTATATTTCACAGTATTTTCGGTTTTAATAGGTCAATAGAACCTATGATAGTTAACATTGATTAAGCACTTGCCATGTGGCAGGCAATGACCAATATCTATTATTTAGCACATTTATTCTTCATAGTAATCCTATGATGTAGAAACTATTTAAATAGTAGAAACTGAAGCCCCTTGACCAATCAGCGACTTTTGTCAGAGCTCACGTGACTGCTAAGTGAGAAGCAGGATATAGACCCAGTAAATCTGGCCCCAGAACTTGTGCTTTCAACCACAACACAAAATAGCAAGTAATCCTAAAACTAACTTTTTTGGTTGTTTTTAGATTTTATACAAAAACCTGAACTCTGTTGGTATTGTCTTTTTAATTTGTATATTATTTTTATCAAAGTTTTACATCCATATTTTTCTACTTTAATTCATACATAGTAATTATATGTCATAGTGAGGCTCAGAGTGATACAAGCATGCATGCACCCAACATATATATATATATTTTTTTTTTTTTTTTTTTTTTGCGGTACCGGGGATTGAACACAGGGGCGTTCTACCTCCGCGCTACGCCCCCGGCCCTATTTTTTATATCCCTTATTTTGAAACCGGGTCTCACGAAGTTGCGGAGGGCCTCACTAAGTAGAGAGAGAGAGAGAGACAGGGAGAGAGGGAGAGAGAGAGAGAGAGAGAGAGAAAGAGCACGAGCGAGCTGAGGCTGGCCACAAACCCGGATCCTCCGGTCTCTGCCTCCCAAAGTACTGAGATTACAAGCATGCGCCACCACATCCGGCGCCCCCAACACATATTTTTAAAGCCAGAAAGTTCTACAAAATTTTAGTATAAAATATAGCCTTTTGCCTACTATTCCACCATGCTTCAATTCCCAGAGGCAAAAATCTTCAGGGCATTTACCTGGTTCTTTTGATACTTAGCTCTGTTATCTCTAAACAACAAGTCGATTTTGTTTAGTTTTATTTTTAATTTTGGCCCATCATTATCAATTGACTCCTGCTGGGAACAAGCTCTGTCCACCCCCGTCCAACACACACACACACACACACACACACACACACACACACGTGCTCCTACATTCAATCTAGCACATCTCCATTCCCTCATACTATTAACTATATCATAATTTTTGGTTACATGGATATTTGATATTTATGTTATTTGTTATATTAATGCTGTTCATAGCTGTGTATTATTCTGTGATTTTATTTCCCTCTGTTGTTCTTGGCGTTAATAATTGCCTTTTCTCCTATTTGTTTAATTTACTATGCATTTACCATTAATTCAGCCCCAAACTCTCCTCTTACTACATACAAGTATACTATATATTCTATCAATTTTATTGTCTTAATGATATCTTGCCCATACACACCAACCTTGCTGCACACCTGTGGTCCTACATAGCCTCCCTTTTAACATCACATCCATTGTCTCTCTTTCCAGTTACATACTCCGTTTCCTTCATCTCATGTCTTCTCTCTCATGTTACCCTCTTTTTTGTAGGGGACCACCTCTTCCACTAGCTTCTTTAATTAGAATATGTGGCAAGCAAATTTTTGAGGCATTGGGTATTTGTAAACATCTTAATTCTACCCTTGCAGTGACTGACAGTTTGGCTTTGTATAAAATGCTGAATTAAAAAGAATTTTCCTTTAAAATTTTAAATGTGTTCTTCAGTAGTCTTATGGCTTCCCAGACTGATCTAGAAGGGGGAAAATGAAGTTATTTTGATTCCTGATCAGTTGTTTGACTTTTTTCTCTCTCTCTGGAAGGTCTTAAGATTGGTTCCAGTGTTCTGGATTTCCTATTGATGCATCTTGGCATAGTTCTCTTTCTATGTATTGTTTTGGTGAGCCCAGTGCAATCTAGAAACGCCTGTGTTTATATCCTGGGAAATTTCTACAATTATTTATTTGATACCCACCCTTTTCTATTGTCTCTCTTCTTTCTTCCCAGAATCCCTGTTATTCAGGTGCTGAGCCTCCTAGACTCAGCTTCCAATTCCTTTATCTTTTCCTTCCCCGTTTCCAACACTTTGTTCTGGAAATATTGCTCTGCTTCCATCCAATCTGTATATTGAGCCATTTTAAGTTCCTAAGGTTCTATTTACAATTCCAAGTTACCTTTTTATAAGACAATTTTCACTTTACTGATACAATATCTTCTCTTATCTCTATGAGTATAATAAATTCCCTTGAAGTTGCTTTCTTTCTGAATTGCCTCTTTTTATTCTCCAGGTTCCTTCTCTCTCTCTC
This sequence comes from Glis glis, assembly GCA_004027185.1. Classification (NCBI taxonomy): domain Eukaryota; kingdom Metazoa; phylum Chordata; class Mammalia; order Rodentia; family Gliridae; genus Glis; species Glis glis. Next base: position 14,108 of record PVJS01046819.1, read on the forward strand.
TCTCTCTCTCTCTCTCTCTCTCTCTCTTTCTCATCATTGTTGGGGGGGAAGGGGACTTGGAGAGTTACTTTAGTTTCTGTCCCCATGATTCATGTTAAAGGGTAATACTTAGTATTTCCTTTTACTTATTAATAATTTAACGCTAAAATGTGCATGCCGTATGGCGAGTCCCTAAGTGCTGTGTGGGTGTCACTAACTGGGCTTCATTTTTGGGTGGTTGGCGGAGTGGTTTCCTTGGGAGATCCATCATTGTTGCATATTAGATCTATTCTCTTGGTCTCTTTAGATTCTCTAGGGAAAAAATCTAATCTGTCTGCAAGACATAAGCCTGCCTGCCAGGTTTCAGGAGACGAGTGGTAAGGGAAAGAAGTTAGCATCTTCCCTTCACTGTCTCTGCTGAGATCATCCAGTGCAGTAGCCACTAGTCACAAGTAGCTTCAGAGACTGTAAAATGTAAATAGTCCAAAACAAGATGCGTTATAAGTATGCTATGCACTAGTAGCTCTGTAAGTGCTATATACACTAGATTTCAAGGATGTAGTATGGAAAAAGTTATATATATCATTAATAATTTTATACTGATTGTACATTGAATGATAACATTTTATGTATTGAGTTAATTAAAGCATATTTTAACATTAATTTTACCAGTCAGTTCTTTTCACTTTTTATTTTTTAACGTGCTTTTATTGGTGCATTGGAGTCTTACATTGCAATGAATATCTATTTGATGTTAACATATATGCACACAGCTCTTAGTGCCCCCCCGCCTCCCCCTACCTGTATGAAGTACCAAGAATGATGTTGGTATATTTTCACATGTACATATTGATTATGATAGTAATTCCATTAATTCCCTTCTTTCTTGCCCACCCCCTTCCCTTGTTCCGCTGAGGGTTCTCCATTCAACCAGAGTCCCTTGTGTGACCCTACTACTCCTTAGGTTGCACATATTAATGAAAACATATGTCCCTTCATTTTTTGTGATTGACTGATCTCGCTTAACATAATGTTCTCCAGATCCTTCCACTTTCTTGCAAATGATGTTATTTTGTTCTTCTTTATTGCTGAGTAGAATTCCATTGTGTGTATTCCCCACAATTTTGTAATCCACTCATCTGTTGATGGACACCTAGGTTGGTTCCATGATTTGGCCACTGTGAATTGTGCTGCTATGAACATGGGTATGCATATATTACTGTAGTTTTCTGGTTTCCATCCCTTTGGTTTGATACCCAGTAGTGGTATAGCCGGGTCATATGGTGGGTCCATTCCCAGTTTTCTGAGGAATCTCCACACTGATCTCCATAGTGGTTGAATTAGCTTGCAATCCCACCAACAGTGTAGAAGAGACCAAGTTTCCCCACATCCTCGCCAACATTTGTTGTTGTTTGACTTCTTAATGATTGCCATTCTTATTGGGGTCAGATGAAATCTTAGAGTAGTTTTGATTTGCATCTCCCTGATTGCTAATGATGTTGAACATTTTTTCATGTATCTATTGGCCATTTGTATCTCTTCTTTCATGAAGTGTCTATTCATTTCAGCTGCCCAC
>PVJS01046820.1:0-15664 GCA_004027185.1 Glis glis
AGAGAGAGAGAGAGAGAGAGAGAGAGAGAGAAAGAGAGAGGAGAGAGGAGAGAGGAGAGAGGAGAGAGGTCACACGCTCGTGCTGAGGCTGGCCGCAAACCCAGATCCTCCGGTCTCCGCCTCCCAAAGTACTGGGATTACAAGCGTGCGCCACCACGCTTGGCGCATATATATGTTATTTTAGTGCTGCCACAAACTTAAATATCATGATGTAAATAGCATCACAATAATTGCATAGTAAGCACTTCATCTTTTCAAGAGCTAAATTTGAAGTATGTAATTCTCTGTGGAATACAACTCAATTATGCGTTGGTTTTTAAATGTACTCTTATTAACTATTCTATTTTTTCTGTCAGGTTATTAAGTTTCTCTTTCAGCATAACTTCAGGCTAGAAAACACTTTTGTCTATTGCCTTTAGTAGATAATTTATATTCTTGTGATTTGTTACATTTGCATATTATGCATTTACAGCTACACTTACGCACTAATAAAGATCAGATTGCTTGAGAAGTCAAAAAGCTTATGAAACTCGTGCATTGATTAGGAAATTTATTCACCTCTTCAAGAATTATTTATTGATTTTTCCACCATGTGCTTACAATTTCACTAGCTCTAGACATACACTAAAGAATTAATGCAAAGTGTTCTCTGCACTCATGTAGCTTATGGTCATGTCTTTGTTCCATCAAAGGCACATGAGTAATATGGAACCTCTTTACACTTTTGGCTTACATTTCCTGAATTATATTTCTAATTTTTAAACTTTGGAGGCTTTTTTGTAGACATGAAAACACTGGCTTATAGAAGAATATCTATTCCTTTAAAGAGGGCACTGGGTAAAAACAACATCCACTATTGAAATGTTCAAAATATATATTAGAAATGTAAAAAAAGTTCTGCAAAGAATCAATTTTTAGCAAAATAAAATATGAAGACATTTATGTCCTATGGGAAGAAACTAAAGGAAATTTCAGTGACAACTGTTCTCTTTTCAATTTTTTAAATATTTGCACATATGTTTTAAAGTATTATGGTGTGTGTTAAACGTGTTAAACTAATACAATCTTTCTGAGGAATTATTTTACTATGCAGTCTATCTTTTTGTTACTAACATGTTTTGTTTTGAATTCTATTTTGTCTGATATTATATAAACACACTTTTTCATGTTCAGTATTTGTTCAGTGCCACGGCCCTGCCTCCTATGGAGTCTGCATGAACCTACACGCATGACGTGGCAAAAGCTTCAAGGAAGTATGCCCGTAGGAAAAGCATGGCCTGGCAAAATACTCTGTGTTCTTGGCTGTTCTCTCTTTGCTGTAATCTTCCTGTCAATGATTCTCTTAGTCTTTAATAGGTATGGCTCAGTGAGCGCAGTGTTCTTTTCCAAATCATCAACTGTGCCCTATGAGAAAACAGGAGGATCTTTCCCAGGAAGGCAAAGTCGTGACGAATGTAACTTTGGCCCCGAACGCGCTCTTGCAAGCTATTCTTGGATTAAGCCCAGAAGGGCAGAGGGGGCTCGAGGACAGTTGTGGATGGGTTACAACAGGAAGAACATTTTGCCGTCGGTCTCAGTGCTCCGGCCAAGCTGGTCCGTCGCAGTTCAGTGTATTTTTCAAAATTTAATTACTAATCTATCTGATATATATATATATATATATCAGATAGATTAGTAATATATATATACTAATTATTATATATTAGTATATATATTAGTTTATATTAGTCTATATTATATATTAGTATATATATTATATATATTAGTATATATATTATATATATTAGTATATATAATATATATATATGTTTCTCTTTGTTATATCATGTTTTATTTTTATTTTATGCATTTTAATTATACATTATATTGGGTTATAGAGTGATAGAAACATACATGCACACAACTCTCAGAGCACTTCACTTTCATGTCCTGATAATTTAATTGAGACTCTCATGAATAACTTTTTGGTTGTTTTGCTGCTATCCACTTAATCTTTTGATTGAATTACCAGGTCCATTTATATTTAATGTAATTTATGTTGAAAATAAAGTAATTATAGCTGAAGACAAGTATAATATTTTACTGTTTGTTATCCATTTGTTATTTCTTTCTCTGTTCTTAATTCACTGGTTTATTTTTATTTTAGTCCCTCATGTTCCCTCCACTGTTGGCTTTTGCTCCAGCTATTTATATTATTATTATTATTTTTTTTACTGGCTGCTTTAAGGTATCAAATACATACTCTTTAGAAGTACAGAGAAGAATAGTTAGCAGAATAGTTAGCAAAAGGTTGAGAGTAGGGTAGGGTAGAGAGAGGATGGTTAACAGGTACAAGGGAGCAGATGCAGAGGAATAACTTGTAATGTCCTGCAGCACAGTAGAATAACTACAGTTGACAGTAATTAATTGTATATCTTAAAGTAGCTAGTAGAAAGGTTTTTAAATGCTTTCAGTACAAAGAAATGATGAATGTTTAAAGTGATGACTGTGCCATCTATCCCTATCTGATCACTACACATTGTATACATGTATTGAAATATCATAGTATGCCTCATTAATATGTATAATATTATATGTCAATTAAAAATAAAAATATTTTTATAGGAGAAAAATAAATGTAGTTTTCTCAAAGATGTATATGTGACATATTTATTACAGCCTACCTAAAATTAATACTATATAACTTCATATATAATAAAATAATCCTAAGTATAATTCAGTTTATCCCTGTCATTGTGCTATCATTAATTATATTTTGCTGCTGTATGTTATAAATTGGAATATGTCTATTTAATATTTAAATTGGAGCCGGGCATGGTGGCACACACTTGTAATCATAGTACTTGGGAGACTGAGACAGGAGGATCGCAGGTTCAAGGACTGCCTCAGCAATTTAGTGAGGCTCTCAGCAACCTAGTGAGACCCTGTTTCCAAATAAGAAATAAAATCGGTCTTGGGGTACAGCTCGGAGGTAGAATGAATCTGGGTTCAATTCCCAGTACTTCCCCCAAAATTTAAATAGTTAAATATATATTTAAATATATTTAATATACTTAATGTTATAAATAGTTAATATATTTAAATAGTTAAATGTCATGTAAAAATTTCAAGTGTATTTGATTCTTTTATATTTACTTGAATACTTATCACTTTGAATGATCTTTATTCCTTTATGTACATGTAAGGTTTTATCTGTGATTATGTTACTTCAGCCAGAAGAAATTTTCTATTTCTTATAGTAAACATTTAATGGTGGCACAAATCTCAACTTTTGATGTTTATACTTTGTTTCTATTTTTAAAGATGTACTTTTACTGAAAATAGAATTCTAGGTTTACAGAGATATTTTTCCCCTCAAAGTATTTTGAAATATATGTTTCTATGTTGTTCTATAGTCTATTTTCATGAAGAGAAGCTAATTATCTTAATTATTTTGTACTAACTATAGAATATATTCATTCCTTTCTCATTGCTTTTATTTATTTTTTTTTTTTTGCAGTACTGGGGATTAAACCCAGGGGCATTCTACTTCTGAGCTATTCCCCCAGCCCTATTTTTTATTCTTTATTTTGAAACAGGATCTCACTAAGTTGCTGAGGGCCTCACTAAGTAGCTGAGGCTGGCGGTGAACCTGTGATCCTCCTGTCTCAGCCTCCCAAGTACTGGGATTGCAAGTGTGTGCCACCACGCCCAGCTTGCTTTTATGATTTTTTATCTTATAGTGTAATATGCTTATATGTGAGTTTTTTGGGTTTGCTGAGCCTCTTTAACAAACAAGTTGATAGCTTTTAACAATTTTGAAAAAAATTAGGTATTATCTCTCCAATTTGTTTTTGTATCATACTTTCTCTCATGTCTTTCTTGAACTCATGATCTATTTCATGATATATATCGTAAACTGATACTATCCCACAGGTCTTAGATTTCTGTCAGATTTATTTTCTTTTTCTCTGTATGACTTAATTTTGAGAATTTCAAATGTGGATGTTTTCTTATTGCCTTCTATTTTGATAAGCAGTGTCACTAAATCTTTCATTTGTGATACTGATTTTTTAGTTATAAAATTATCATTTTATTCTTCTTTAATTTTGCTATTTTCTTGCCCAAATTATCCATACTTTGATTACTTTTGTCTACTTTTTATGCAAAATATATAAACATATTTGTAACAGCTATTTTAATTTCCATTTCTACAATATCATCATATAGATTAACTGTATGAAATCCTTGTTAGACTGTTTTTTTTCTTGATTTCAATCACAATTACTTTTGTTTCTTTTCACATTTAAGTTTTGCTGTTTGTATGGTACTAGAGATTGTACCCATGGGCATTCTACCTCTGAGCTATAGCCACAGCCTTTTTTTGTTTTTTTTGCGGTACTGGGGATTGAATCCAGGGGCATTCTACCTCCAAACTACACCCCCAGCCCTATTTTTTTATTCTTTATTTTTGAAACAGGGTCTCACTAAGTTGGAGAGGGCCTCACTAAGTAGCTGAGGCTGGCCGCAAACCTGCAATCCTCCTATCTCGGCCTCCCAAGTACTGGGATTACAAGCGTGTGCCACCATGCCCAGCTCTTATTTTTTATTTTAGGGTCTCACTAAATTGCTGAGGATCTTATTTAGCTGTTAAGACTGGCCTTGAAACTGTGGTCCTCCTGCTTCAACCTCCCAAGAACTAGGATTGCAGGCATGTGCCACCACTCCCAGCTTGCTTTTCATTTTTTATTTATGCAGTAATTTTTAAACTATACTGTATAGGGCTTTGGTTTGTTTTCCTTTAAAGAGTATAGAGGTTTATTCTGGTAGACACTTGGGAGTTATTTTATAATTTTGAGGCTTGGTTGCATAGGATTTTCTTTTCCTTAGTCCTAGGGTACAAATATTGCCTAATTGGGATTTCACCCAAATGCCTGACATGTTCATCAATGGAAATCTTTCCAAGTACCTTTCTGAACTTATTGGAATCATTCATTGCCCAACTCTCAGCCCAAAGAAGCTATTTTACACAAATGGAAAGCTGTTCTGTACTAAGGCAGTTCATAATTCACCCAAGGCTCCAATATCCTGCAAATTCCAGTTGCCTTAACCAAGGTAAACTCCAATCTCGTTTTGCTCAGCCCGCACACTATTTTTCTGATCATCAGAGCAATGCTTTCTGATGGGATGCAGGGTTTGTCTGTGGTGCTGCTGGGGAATTGGCATAAGGAAGAAGGTGGCATGAACATGCACTCACCGCTATGCTTTCCTGCTTAGAAGTTTCACAGGTGTGTGTGGCCATTGCCCAATTCATGTTTCTTATGTGTTTGTGAATTAGAAGGGGCCAATAAGTAAATACAAGATGTGAACTACATGTAATGTGCTAAAATAGACACACAAATCACACACCGAGATTTGTTTTCTCAGGTAAGTGGTTTAAAATCCAACGTTTACAGTTGTTTATAGCAAGAAAGTCGTTAAAATAGCAGCTGCTCTGTCAGGGCAAGAAGCTGAAAGTTTTTATTTGAATTTTAACTTTTCAGGAGAATTGAGTTCAATGATTTTTCCTCTTCTGCAATGATCAAAGCATTAATTTTCACTGAAAACCAGTCTCAGAAACACATATTTGCATGTCTGTAGCTTTTCAACTCAATTCTAGAACCAACTAGAAAAGATAGAAGCTTTCTGAGACACATTGACATCTCTTAGGAAACATGCTAAACATTATTCAAACACTGTAGGCACACAGGAGAATTGCAGGTTCAGCAACTTCATGAGACCCTCAGCAACCTAGAAAGACCCTGTTTCAAAATAAATAAAAACAAATAAAGAGGGCCAGGGGTGTATTCGGATACAGATTGTACTTGGGTTCAATCCCTAGTAACCTTCTCCCCTATACACACACACACAAAAAAAAAAATCAAAATAAAATAAAATTCCTCAATTCTTCCATTAAAGAAGATCCGGTATTCCTAGGTTTTATATTTCACCTCTGGGAATATCGACATATGGATATGATATGTCACCTTCTTGGGCATACTGCTATGAAAAATTGAGGTTGCTGGATTATATGGTATCTAAGTATTCATGTCTAAAGGTGAAAACACACTGATTATATTTTAATTATACTGTTTGTCTTTTATGTTGCAATAGCATTATAAAACATTCAGCAAGGCTGGGCGTGGTGGCGCACACTTGTAATCCCAGTACTTTGGGAGGCGGAGACCGGAAGGATCTGGGTTCGCGGCCAGCCTCAGCTCTCTCGCTCTCTCTCTCCCTGTCTCTCTCTCTCTCTCTCTCTCTCTACTTAGTGAGGCCCTCCGCAACTTTGTGAGACCGGGTTTCAAAATAAAGTATAAAAATAGGGCCGGGGGGATAACACGGAGGTAGAACACCCCTGGTGTTCTACCGCAAAAAAAAAAGAAAAAAATTCAGCAAATTACCATTTATTGAGCTACTATTATGAACACAATGTGTTAGGCAGAAAAATTTAAAAAGATATAAATATCTCTTTTTCTAAAACATTTGTAAATTAGAAGAGAGCAATAAGTAAATACATAATGTGCACTGTATGTGATATGCTAAAATAGATACACAAATCACACCAAAAAATGTCACATGGGTTTTCTTAGATAAGTTTTTGAAAACCCAGAAAAGTAAACATTCTTGTTTACAGGTATAAAATTTTCTTTTAAAAGAGGTTTGGATTGCAGAAAGGGAGGCAGTGTATTGTTGGTGTGAATGTATTAACAATTTGCTACTATGAAAATATGTATGGATTACTTTGCCTTCCTGCATATATAATTTTCATTCTTTTCATTTTATTTTGTGTTTATTCATTTATTTTTGTGTAACCGGGGACTGAACCCAGGGGCATTGGATCACTTATCCACATCCACACCCCTTTTTATTTTGTTTCGTGTGTGTTTTGCAGTGCTGGGGATTGAACTTGCTATGCAAGTGCTTTGCCACTAGGCTACATCCCCAGCTTTATTTTTTATTTTAAAATAGTGTCTTTCTAAGTTACCTTGCACTGGCCTTGAATCTGCCATCTGTCTCAGTCTCCCAAGTACTGGAATTACAGGTGTGCATCACCATTGCCTGGTTCTAGCTTTTATTATTTTAAATCTCCTCTTTTACTGAGGGTGGCACAGTAGTAGAGTATGTACTTATCAAGTGAAGAAACCTGGGTTTGATTCCCAGAACATGATGTGATACAGATATAGAGATATAGAGATGATAGATAGATGATAGATAGATAGATAGATAGACATATAGAGGTATATACATAATCTTTTTTCTCTACATTTTTTCTTCTTCTTATACTATTCCTCGTTTTTATGTATTTTAGATCCCAAATTTTGGTAAAAGCAATTGTTTTGCTAGAAATCTTGCTGCTTCTTCAACTAGAACATAAAGTAATCCCAGTGAATTTTAATTGAATGAATTATTTTACAATTTCTTCATTAGAATATATACTTGTTTTACAACTGTACAACATAGTGAAATGAAAATTAAATCCTGGATTTTACTTCTCAGGTGAATAAATAGATAAATAATCACCATAGGACACAATTAAATTTTGCAATTAGTAAAGCAAAAGGCCTTCAGGCTCTACTCTTGCAACAAGGACATAACAAATCTGTAATTTAATAAATATTTGCATAAGTAAATTCCTAGCAGTTATTTTTTTGAGTAAAATACTCTGAAATAAATAAATCATCGTCATACCTGAGTAATAAAATAGAGAAAAATTAGAATATTTACTGTTTTTTGAAAGTTAATTGTTGCTTACTTTGGTAAATAATAAATTAAGTGCACCTAGAATATCATATTATCTGCCATTCACCAATAAATATATATATTTTTTTGCAGTACCAGGGATTGAACGCAGGGGAGTTCTACCTCCGCGCTATGCCCCCGGCCCTATTTTTTATACTTTATTTTGAAACCGGGTCTCACGAAGTTGCGGGGGGCCTCACTAAGAGGAGAGAGAGAGAGACAGACAGACAGACAGACAGACAGCGAGAGAGCTGAGGCTGGCCGCGAACCCAGATCCTCCAGTCTCTGCCTCCCAAAGTACTGGGATTACAAGCGTGCGCCACCATGCCCGGCCCACCAATAAATATTTTAAATAATAAATTAGCTGATATTAATTTTTATCCATAGCATACCAAAAATAATTGACTGTGAAGAAAAATTTTGTACATATACGTCACTATCACTATGAACTACATTATGATATGAGACTATAATACACCAATAAAAGTATAATAAATAAATAAATGATGTATATCTTGTATATCTCATATCTACTATACATTCTTAAATTCTCTGTACTGCTTAGCATAAGTCTAAAAGACAGTACTAGCAAAGCGTAGTGGCACATGCCTGTGATCCCAGTAATTGCAAGGCTAAGACAGGAAGATTGCAGGTTCAAGGACAATCTCAGCAAGTAGTGAGACCCTGTTTCAAAATTTAAAAAAAATAAAATAGGGCTGGGGGTGTAGCTCAAAGATAGAATGCCCTTGGGTTCAATCCCCAATACTGTGCGCGCGCACACACACACACATACACACACACACACACACACACACCAAAATAGTACTATTCAATTTAAAGAAAAATTAAATTAGATAAACTCTTGACATTATTTTATAGCACTCTCTCATACTATTTTGATGAAATTTTACCTAATAGAACATAAATCTGATTGTGTGTTACATTTGGCATTGTAAATCCTATAGGAACACAAAAAATATTCTCCATGACTTACGTTATGTGCAAAACAAAAATGAAATATGGTTAATAACTTATTCTAAAAAGCATTCTATGTGTCTTTAATATTTACTATTTATACATATTGAAGATATATTAACATTACTGCATAAGATTCACTAATTTCCAGTCCACTAAGTGGGTTTCTCAAGCATCGCAATGCTCTCTTAGGGCCTCTGCACTTGCTGTTTCTTCACAGAACATTCATTTCTTTCTCAGAGAGTCATATAACTTGTTCTTAAATTATTGTTTAATTACTTTCTTCATTCTATTTTCCAAAATATTTGTTACATACCAAAATATATGTAATATTCATTGAAGTTATTATGCGTAATCTCTAACAAATCTCAATTCATCACCCACCCAACACAAAAATTTGAATATAGTCAAAAACCGAAAGGAGGATCCAAGATGTCAACCAAGGGAGATACCATGCTACGATCTCTCTGAGACTTGGATCTCAATTGCCGTGAAAACAACTTCTCCACAGGAGAAGAAAAGCAACAAAAACTTGAAGTACACAACGAAGGGTTTGAAACGTGACGGAATCAAAGCCAGAAGACAAGGCAGAGGGAAGTAAAAAGCTCCAAGCTCCTTACCTAAGGGACAGCGGTGGTGCCATCTTGGCCAGACCGCGCCGGCTGCAGTTTCCACACACCACCGGCAGAGAAGCCAGAGACCTGCTGAGTTCAACTGCAGATCAGCAGAGACGAAAGCAAGCAGCGGCTCCTCCACACTCAAGACACCAAATGGCGGCGGCTACAGCAGCTGCAGTGGCGTCATCTTGGCAGGACTTTGCCGGTGGCTACCAGCATTGTGGCTCCTGCACAAGACCAATGGAGATGCCAGCGACCGGTGGTGAATCCAGCAGCTGCAGAATAGCAGCAGTGAAGGTGAGTAGCGACTCGCTCCATGTGCGACACAGACCTGAACTGCTACGTTGGCAGAAGCAGCAGCGGCGCCATCTTGGTCAGGCCATGCTGGCAGCTACCGGCATTGCAGCTTCTACAGGCCACCAACAAGGAAGCCAGGGAGCTCTTCTAAAACAAGCACTTCAGAGCATCAGCGATGGGAGCGAGCAGCAGTTCGATCCACACTCGGCAGAGTCCCCAGGGCCCGGAGACCTGACCAGATCCTGCAGCAGTGACTGAGCCTCCCCCACAGAGATTAAGAGCAGCACTCAAGGAGACCATAAGTCAACGAGCCGCCCCAAAGGGAGACCACCCAGCGCGGCCACAGGGACTCGTGGGGTCTGGGACAGTGCGGATTGTCCCAGTGGAGGTGGGAGTGGGGTCTGCTGTGGGACATGGTAAACATGTGGATAAGCAGACATTTGAGTGGGACAGACTTGCAGCCCGCAGGTCGCAGCACCCTTGTAGAGTCTCCACGGAGTACCACAGTACATACAGCTGTGGTACCTGGGGAAGATTGGACCAAACCAGCCCTATCTGTTGAAAACGTGGAGTTCTGTGTTTGCACAGAATTGTGGCAAGGCGACACCCGCAGCTTCCATAGGCAAAGAGACACAAGCCGAGGGCCCCCTGCTGGTGACACCTGCCATAGGTGTAGACAGAGAGAGACATAGGGACAGCCCAAGTAGAGACCACGGAGACCCACACTTGCAGTGAGAAGGGCAACAGCGGCACTGGTCACTTGCACAGGTAGTGAGAGACACCAGGCAAGAGTCCCAATCACTTAAGGAGACCAAGAATTCGGCCTGCAAATGGACATTATACCGAGCAAATGAGAATAACCATTCAGGAAAGGATATTTACTTTTAAGGCTCACCTAGTAGCAACTATCTATCTCCAGAATAAGAAACCATAAAGGGAGAGAGATTAGACATAGGATACCTACAGAGTGAGAGAGAGAGAACTACCAAAAGCAACAAAGGTGTAAACATAAGAAACCTGAAATCATGAAAAGGAAGAATAGCAAAGAAACACTGAGCTCCCACAATCCCACAACAACAGAACCCGCCAACTCAAAGTGCAAAGATTGCCAGAAGGACAATTCAGAACTTCAATAAAGGAAATGATACAGGCTTTCCAAAAAGAATTCAGAGAGAGCCTGATAGAAATGAAGGATAATAAGCAAGAATCAAATAAGCAAGAATCAAAAAGAATCAAAAAGGCAGTGAAGGATGCAATAATTGAAATGAAGGTATCAATACAGACCATTGACAACAGACTAGACCACATGGAAAACAGAATCTCACTCTTAGAAGATGACCTCTCCAAAAATGAACACATAGTATATAAATTAGAAAAAAACAATTTGACAGCATGAATTGGACATTGAAGAGCTCTCAACCAGTCTTAAAAGAGCAAACATAACAATAATAGGCATAGAAGAGGGATTAGAAGCTGAAACTAAAGGAATTAATAATCTATTCAGAGTAGTAATATCAGAAAATTTTCCAAACAAAGAAAGAGAGGTCAATACACAGGTACAGGAAACATATAGAACCTCCAATAGACAGGATCAGAGAGAGGTTCAGCACACCACATAATAATCAAACTGACTAATGTAGAGGACAAGGAGAGAATCTTAAAGGCAGCGAGAGCAAAAGAGCAAGTAACATTCAGAGGCAAACCAATAAGAATCACTCCGGAACTTCCAAACCAAGTCATGAAAGCCAGGAAGGCCTGGAGTGACATATTCCAAACTCTGAAAGAAAACAACCTCCAGCCAAGATTTGTCTATCCAGCAAAGATATCTATCAAATTTGATGGAAAAATAAAAACCTTCCATGACAGAAGCTGAAAGACTTTATGTTTTCCAAACAAGCACTAGAGATAATGCTTAAAGAGATTAATTACAAAGACGAAATGATAAGGAAACACCAGAATCAGAGAAACAGTGATTTCCATCAAACAAACAACTAGGCAAAGAAAAAACACTACCTTAAACAGAAATTAAAACTCAAAATGTTAGGAATGAAAACCCATCTCTCAATAATCACGCTGAATATAAATGGCCTCAACTCCCCAATCAAAAGACATAAGGTTGCAAAATGGATTAAAAATCACAATCCATCTATATGCTGCCTGCAAGAAACACACCATTCAAGTAAAAATACACACAAACTAAAGGTGAAGGGATGGAACAATGTAATCCATGCTAATGGAACTCGAAAACAAGCAGGAGTAGCAATTATGATATCATACAAATAACACTCAAACCTAAACTTATCAGAAGAGACAAAGAAGGTCATTTCTTACTGGTAAAAGGAACAATCCAGCAAGAGGATGTAACAATAGCTAACATTTATGCCCCAAACATAGGTGCAACCACTTTCATAAAAGAAACTCTTCATGACATTAAATCACACATAGATCCCAATACAATAATATTGGGAGACTTCAACAAACCTCTCACACCACTAGATCAATCTTCAAGACAAAAAGTCAGTAAAGATGCCTCAGACTTAAGGAACACTTTAAACCAAATGGACCTAGTAGACACATACAGAATATTCCACCCAACTACAGCTGAATTCATATTTTTTTCAGCTGTTCGTGGAACTTTCTCTAAACTAGACCATATCCTAGGCCACAAAGTGAGTACTAGCAAGTTCAAAAAATGTGACATAATCCCCTGCGTCTTTTCAGACCATAATGGAATGAAACTAGAAATCAACTATAAGAAGACCCAGAGAAACCTCATAAACACGTGGAGACTGAATACCACACTGCTGAATGAGGAATGAGTAAAAGAAGAAATAAGGGGAGAAATTAAGAAATTCCTAGAAACAAATGAAAACAGAAACACAACATATCAAAATCTCTGGGACACCCTGAAGGCAGTATTAAGAGGAAAATTCATAGCACTTAGTGCCCACATAAGAAGAACAGAAAATCACCAAATAAATAACCTAATGACACACCTCAAAGCCCTTGAAAAACAGGAACAGTCTAACCCCAAAACTAGTAGAAGACAGGAAATTATTAAAATCAGAGCAGAAATCAACAAAGTAGAGAATAAAAAAAATACAAAAAATCAACAAATCCAAAAGCTGATTCCTTGAAAAAATAAACAAGATAGATAAACCACTAGAAAACCTAACCAAAAGAAAGAGAGAATCAACCAAAATTACTAAAATAAGAGATGAAAAATGTGATATTACCACCAATAGCACGAAAATCCAGAGGATAATCAGAAACTACTTTGAAAAACTATACTCCAACAAAATAAAAAACCTAGAAGAAACTGACACATTTCTAGATGCGTACAACCTTCCTAAGTTGAATCAAGAAGACATATAAAATTTAAATCGACCAGTAGCAATTAACAAGATTGAAGTAGCAATAAAGAGCCTACCATCAAAGAAAAGCCCAGGTCCAGATGCTTTCCCAAGTGAATTTTATAAAACCTTTACAGAACTAATCCCAATACTCCTTAATCTGTTCCATGAAATAGAAAGAAATGGGACTCTCCCAAACACATTCTATGAAGCCAACATCACACTAATACCAAAACCAAACAAAGACAGCTCAAGAAAAGAAAACTACAGACCTATATCGTTGATGAACTTAGACGCAAAACTTCTAAACAAAATACTAGCAACGTGCATTCAAAACCACATCACGAAAATCATACATCATGACCAAGTCGGGTTCATCCCAGGGATACAAGGCTGGTTCAACATACAAAAAACAATACATGTAATCCACCACATAAACAAAACTAAAGACAAAAATCACATGACCATTTCAATAGATGCTGAAAAAGCATTTGACAAAATCCAACACCATTCATGATAAGAACACTGCAGAGAATTGGAATAGAAGGAACATACATCAACATCATAAAGGCAATATACAATAGGTCCACAGCCAACATCATACTGAATCTGGAAAAACTTCAAGAGTTCCCTTTAAAAACAGAAACAAGACAAGGATGTCTGCTGTCACCACTCCTTTTCAATATAGTACTCGAAACTCTAGCCAGAGCAATAAGGCAAGAGAAGGAAATAAAAGGAGTACAAATGGGAAAAGAGGAACTGAAACTATCTCTATTTGCAGATGACATGATATTATACTTAGAAGATCCAACAAACTTAACTAAAGCATCATAGAACTGATCAACAAATTCAGCAAAGTGTCTGGATACAAAATCAATCTTAAAAAATCAGAAGCTTTTATGTATGCCAACCATAAATCCACTGAAAAAGAAATCCAGAAGACATTTCCATTCAAGATATCCCCCAAAACAATACAATACTTGGGAATAAACCTAACCAAGGAGGTAAAAGACCTCTACAAGGAAAACTATAAAACATTCAAAAAAGAAATTGAAGAGGATCTTAGAAGATGGAAAGATCTCCCATGCTCTTGGGTAGGCAGAATAAATATCATCAAATTGCCATTCTTCCAAAAGTGCTCTACAGATTCAATGCAATACCCATTAAATTACCAAAGTCATTCTTCACTGACATAGAAAAATCTGTCCTTAAATTCATTTGGAACAACAAAAAACCCAGAATAGCCAAAGTAGTTTTCAGCAACAAGAACCATGCAGGAGGCATCACAATACCTGACTTCAAACTATACTACAAAGCCATAGTAATAAAAACAGCATGGTATTGGCACCAAAGCAGACACATAGACCAATGGAGCAGAATAGAAGACTCCAAAATAAACCCACACACCTACAGCCAATTGATTTTTAACAAAGGGGCTAAAAACATCCACTGGAAAAAAGATAGCCTCTTCAACAAATGGTGCTGGCAAAACTGGCTAACCATATGCAGAAAAATAGAAATAAACCCCACTTTCTCACCTTATACAAGAGCCAATTCAAGATGGATCAAAGAAATAGAAATCAGACCAGAGACCTTGCAGCTACTCGAAGAGGGCATAGGCCCAACACTTCAACACATAGTCACAGGTAAAGACTTCCTCAACAAGACCCCAAAGGCACAGGAATCTAAAATGAGGATCAATATGTGGGATTGCATTAAACTAAAGAGCTTTTGTGCAACAAAGGAAACA
Source organism: Glis glis (assembly GCA_004027185.1). Classification (NCBI taxonomy): domain Eukaryota; kingdom Metazoa; phylum Chordata; class Mammalia; order Rodentia; family Gliridae; genus Glis; species Glis glis. Next base: position 14,754 of record PVJS01046820.1, read on the forward strand.
ATCAAGAACCTCAACAGAGAGCCAACAGAATGGGAGATTTTTGCCAGCTACTCCTCTGATAAAGGACTCATATCTAGAATATACAGAGAACTTAAAAAATCACCACTAAAAAAACAAATAACCCAATCAAAAAATGGGCAAGTGAACTAAATAGACACTTCACAGAAAAAGAAATACAAATGGCCCATAAATATATGAAAAAATGTTCAACTTCATTAGCAATCAGAGAGATGCAAATCAAAACTACCCTGAGATTTCACCTCACGCCAATTAGAATGGCAATCATTAAAAACACAAACAATAACAAATGCTGGTGAGGATGTGGAGAAGTAGGAACTCTACTACACTGTTGGTGGGATTGCAAATTAGTGCAACTGCTTTGGAAAACAGTGTGGAGGATCCTCAGAAGAATGGGAATGAACCTACCATATGACCCAGAAATACCACTTCTAGGCATCTTCCCAAAATGACTGAAACCAAACTACCAGAATAATGAATGTGTATCTATGTTTATAGCTGCACAATTTACAATTGCCAAACTTTGGAACCAGCCAAGGTGTCCATCGACAGATGAATGGATTACAAAACTATGGGATATGTACACAACAGAATTTTACGCGGTCACAAAGAAGAACAAAATTTACATCATTTGCAGTGAAATGGAGAGAACTGGAGAACATTATGCTAAGTGAGATTATTCAGTCAGAAAGAGTGAAAAGTTGGATGTCCCCCCTAATATGTGGAAGCTAGATAGAATGGGACTTAGAAGGGACTCCCGACAAAGAAGAAGAAAACTTTAGATGAACAAAGAAGGTGACCTAACTGAGGGAGTTGGGAGCGGGGTGGAGGGAAACACACTATAGCACATGATGTACATACACAAACTTATAAGACTCAATCACTATGCAGAG
>PVJS01046821.1:0-15664 GCA_004027185.1 Glis glis
CCCCCCCCCCATTAGCAGCTATAACAAGGGGAGGGGGTGTTTCCAAGCTGGGCAAGCAACCTGCGGATGGCCTCCTAAACGCTGAGCCCGGGCCCCTGCAGCCTGCTGCTCCCACATGGAGCCCGCCTCCTTCAGATGGGGATATGTTTCCTCCCCCAGCTACTCGGCTTTCCATTCCTTATGGGTGGGAACACAGCGCTGGGACGGGACATTTCTAACACACAGCCAGGGACAAGTCTTCAGTGCGGGTTTAAATTGCCATGACTAACCCACGTGTGGTAGCCCACGCCTGACATCCCAGTACCTGGAGGATCACAGGTTCAAGGCCAGCCTCAGCAATTTAATGAGACCCTGTTTCAAACTAAAAATAAAATAGGGCTGGGGGTGTAGCTCAGAGGTAGAGTGCCCCCCGGGTTCAATCCCCAGTACCAATAAAATAAACAAATTGCCATGACTTAATAATCTGAGTTGGAGGGGTGATCGGCTGAGTGCGTGGATGCAAAGCCTAGTGGGGTTGAGGGAGGTGCTGTGGTTTGGATCTTAAATGTTCCAAAAGGCCCAATGCTAAAGGTTTGGTCACCAGCCCGTGGCACTACTGGGAGGTTGTGGAGCCTTTAGGAGGCAGGGCCTAGTGGGAAGAAGTTAGGTCATTGGGGTGTGCCCTTAAAGGGACATTCCTCTCTCTCTCTCTCTTTGCTTCCCCGCTGCCATGAGGTGAGCAGCTTCGCTTTACCACACAAGCCCAGAAGCAATAGGCCCAAGCAACTGTGGACTGAAACAGCAAGCCAAAGTACATCTTTCCTCCTTTTAAGTTTTCTAACGCATTTGTCCCTGTGACCTAAAGCTAACTAACACAGAGCGGAGAGGAGAGGAGACCGGAAACATTAACGTTTTAAAAGTGAGGAGTGATAGGCACCTGGGATACCAATGTCAGGATTAGAAATGTGTTTCTCAGACCAAACTCAGAACTCGCGGTCTGAAGGGGCAAACACAAGAAAAACAACATCATCGTTTATTCAGTTGAGATAGGAAACCCAGTCAGAGCCTTAGAAATATTGTTAGGAATTTAGACCTAAGAGAGGAAAAAGTAAGAATTCCCCAACCCCTCCCCCTAGTTGCCCACAAGCGAGTGGACACTTCCAAAAGTTAAAGGAGCTGTTTCCTAGGCAACCTAGAGTCCCGACCCAGGAGCTCTCCCTAATGTAAACAGGACAGAGCGAGTTAAAAGACTGGAGAGAGCTGGGGTGGGGTGGGGGGTATGTACCTTAACCGCCTTTCCTGCTTTCTGTATCTTGCTTATGCTAAGTGGAATAAATCGCACACCCCTCCCCTCTCCAAAGTGGGAAACTGAGGGTATAAGAATCATGTGAACCCTTTGTTCGAGGCTCAGTCCCCGGGATGATTGTCAACTGAGTCATTTACTGGTAAATAAAGAGACCTGTCTCTGAATCCGGTTTCGGGAGATCCTTGCACTGGGACCAGTGGGGAAACTGAGGGTCCTGAAACACAGTCAACACACAAGCGCTGGTGGTAAGCTCTGAGAATTAAGAAAACAGAGAGGTCTGAATCCTGCCCCGCAGTGTACTGTCCGGGAGAGATGAGGTACGTCACTATCCATTCCCCAACAGAACAGCCATTGGCAGTGAGGTCTGGCAAGACCGCCCAGGGGCCTCTTCCCTGCAGAGCCAAACAGAGGCCATTTCATCTGATAATCCTCTTTCCTATTAATTTATAAACTCCAAAATTGTCGCCTCTAAATCCCATAATAAATATAGGAATTAAAATATAGATTCACTGAGCCAGGCATGGTGGTGCATGGTTGTAATCCCAGTTCTTGAGATAGAAGGGTCACAGGTTGGCAGCCAGCCTTAGCAACTTAGTGAGACCCTGTTTCAAAATAATAAATAAAATAGGACTGGGGGGGTAGAGCTCAGAGGTAGAATGCCTCTGGGTTCAATCCCCAGCACCACAATAAATAAATAAATAAATAAATAAATAAATAAAGCCGGGCGTGGTGGCGCATGCTTGTAATCCCAGTACTTGGGAGGTTGAGACCAGAGGATCCAGGTTCGCGGCCAGCCTCAGCTACTTAGTGAGGCCCTCCGCAACTTAGTGAGACCCTGTTTCAAAATAATAAATAAAATAGGACTGGGGGATATAGATCAGAGGTAGAATGCCTCTGGGTTCAATCCCCAGCACCACAATAAATAAATAAATAAATAAATAAATAAATAAATAAAGCCGGGCATGGTGGCGCACACTTGTAATCCCAGTACTTGGGAGGCTGTGACAGGAGGATCATAGGTTCGCGATCAGCCTCAGCTACTTAGTGAGGCCCTCCGCAACTTAGTGAGACCCTGTTTCAAAATAAAGAATGAAAAATAGGGCCAGGGGTATAGCTCAGAGGTAGAATGCCCAGTACCGTAAAAAAAAAATAATAAAATAAATAAATAAATATTTAAAAATAGATTGCTGAGCTGGGCGTGGTGGCGCACGCTTGTAATCCCAGTACTTTGGGAGGCGGAGACCGAAGGATCCGGGTTCGCGGCCAGCCTCAGCTCTCTCGCTCTCTCTCTCCCTGTCTCTTTCTCTCTCTCTCTCTCTCTCTCTCTCCTTAGTGAGGCCCTCTGCAACTTCGTGAGACCCGGTTTCAAAATAAAGTATAAAAAATAGGGCCGGGGGCATAGCGCGGAGGTAGAACGCCCCTGCGTTCAATCCCGGGTACTGCAAAAAAAAAATAGATTGCTGGATTTCCAGATTCCGCATAAAAGTATAAGATCTGGAAAGAGGGCCACACCCACCCTTCCAGCAAGAAAAAGGCTGGACAGATAGTATACTAATGACTTCTCATGCATCTGCGAGGGAACGGTAGTCGTAGTCACAAGAGCACACAGTCAAGGAGACGTCTTCAGAAAGAGGTGACTGCAAGGAGAAGCGGCCTCAAGCTTTTGCTTACCTGGGGCACATGTCCTCACAGGATATGTAAGCCAATACTAAGACTCAGCCAGAAACTTCTAATCAATCTCTAAAGGCCCAGTGGGAGGCGGGGCCAACATTAGGGTTTGAAGTCTCTGGAGGCTGAAGACAGAGGGGGGTTGGCAGGAGTTCAAGTTCATTGTCAGCAGTGCAACTCTACAAGAAATGTTAAAAGAAGTTCTTCCGTCAGAGGAATAGAAAAGAGCATTAATCTGCACAGTGAAGAGCATCAGAAATGGGAAATATGAAGTTAAAGTTTACTTTTTTATTTTTATTTTTTATTTATCTATTTATTTTTGTGGTACTGGGGATTGGGACATTCTACCTCCGAGTTATACCTCCAGCCCGATTGTATTTTTTTATTTTAAAACAGGGTCTCGCAAAGTTGCTAAGGATCTCATTGAGTTGCTGAGGCTGGCCTCAAACATGCAATTCTCCTGTCTCAGCCTCCCAAGTACTGGGATTACAGTCATGAGCCACCAAGCCCAGTTCTACTTTTTTCTTATTTTAACTACCAGAAAAGAAATGGAATGTTTAAAGAAATTAGTAACAATGATTCTCCATTGCTGGCTCATATAAAAGTAAAATGTATGACGGAAACATAAAGAATGGTAGGGAAAAATTGAGAATATACTGGTATAAATTCCTTTACAACATGTGGATGATATACTATTATTTGGGGGCAGATTCAGATTATTTAAAATGCAAATGATTATTCTAAAATTATATGTGGGCCATAGGGCCACAACTAAAAAAATCCTAAGAGCTGTAAATAATACCAATAAAAAAGTTAAAATGAAATAATAAAAACGTTTGAAGAAACCAAAAAAGAGCATTTTTAAAAAGAAAAATATATAATAAATGAATAGAGCAAACACAAAACAGAGAGCAAGGTGGTAAATGGTAAATTTTAATCCAACATTATTAATAATAACTTTACATGTGGCTAATCTAAACAATCAAGTTTGAAGAAGATTGTTGTATTGGGCCAAAAAACAAATCAAGACCCAACTATATGTCATCAATAAGAAACCTACTTTAAACTCTTATGTATAAATAATTTAGAAGTAAAAATATGAAGAAATATATGTATGATGCAAATCCAAAACAAAAAAGCTGGGTAGCTATGGTGATTTCAGACCATGTAGATTGCAGAACAAAGAATATTATTAAAAATAAATGGGAAATTAGCTAATGATAAAGGCATCAATTTTCCAAGAAAAAAAAAATTCAAAGAAGAGCAATGCTAAATGTGAATGCACCTAAACTCAGCTTTAAAATAAGAGGCAAAATCTGACAGGTTGGAAAGGAGAAAGAGACAAATCCACCAAAATAGTTGAAATCAAGATCTCTTTCTCAGTAATCGATAAAACAAATGGACAGAAAATCACCAAGTGTATAGATGACCTAAACAAATCATTAACCAACCTGACCTAGTCAATGTTTAAGAAAGAACCGAACCACCCCCAGCAGAACACATTCTTCTCAACAGTACATGAAACATTCACCAAGGTGGACCAGTTTTTGAGCCATAAACTAAACCCTGATGAATGTAAAAGAACAGAAATCATATAAAGTAAGTTGTTAGAACATACTGAAATTAAACCTAAAAATCAATGAAGAAAGAAATTGGGGGAAATTTACAAATATTTAGAAGTTAAACAATGCACTTTTAAATAACACAGGGGTTTAAGAGGAATTCTCAAGCAAAATTGGAAAACGTTTTTAATATTTTGAAAACAAAACTGCAACATATCAAACTTTGTGAGATATGGCTAGAACAGTGCTCAGAAGAAATTTATAGCACTAAATGCATATGTTAGAAAAGAACAAAGTTGAAGCCGGGCGTGGTGGCGCACACTTGTAATCCCAGTACTTGGGAGGCAGAGACCGGAGGATCCTGGTTCACGGCCAGCCTCAGCTACTTAGTGAGGCCCTCCGCAACTTTGTGAGAGCCTGTTTCAAAATAAAGGATAAAAAATAGGGCCGGGGGTGTAGCTCAGAGGTAGAATGCCCCTGGGTTCAATCCCCGGTACCGCAAAAAAAAAAAAAAAGAAAAGAACAAAGTTCTAAAATCAGTTATCTAAAGTTTCCACCTTAAGGAATTAGAGAAAGGAAAGTAAATTAAACCCAAAGTAAACAGATAGAATGAAATAGTAATGATGAGAACAGAAATCAGGGAAAGAATAGAAAACCAGTGGAATCAAAAGCTAGTTCTTTGAGAAAGTCAATAAAATTGCCAAACCTTTAGTGATCCTGACCAAGAAAAAAATAATGAGAGAAGACACAAATAACAATACCAGAAATGGAAATACTCAATATAATAATGATCATGATTTCCCCCAAATAGACTTGTCAATCTAATGCCATTCTGATCATAACACTAACCACTGGGGCTTAGTTCTGCCCCCTCATTTTACGAAGAGGCTCACACAACGTCACGTGGGAGTGAAAACTAGCACCCTGTCCTATTTCCCAAGAAATAGTAACTCCAGAAAAGGCAAAACAAGACTTAGAACAGTTAGAGCTTTTAGAGACCAAAGCTTTTCAGAACGGGAGTGCAGTCTGATTTCCCCGGCCTCCTCCACGTGGATGTTCCTGGATGATGAGCCGAAACCTCAGAGTGCGGCTAAGGGATCAGGCTCCAGGCTCAGATGCACGCAGCTCCTGCCGTCCTGTGTGGACCACTGGCGAGGGCTGTGGTTTTAGCATGGTCCGTCCCCTCCAAAACTCACACTGAAATGTAATTGCCATAAGGGCAGTGTGGGAGATGGGGCCTTTTAAGAGGTGATTAAGTCATTAAGAGGGATTAATTCCTTTCTCACTGGAGTGAGTTCTTGATCTCAGGGGACTGGATTAGTAAGTGTGTGGTGCGTGCTAGTGGGTTGTTATAAAAGGAGTGTTTTGTCTCTTCCACATATACCGCTTGCCCTCGCTTTCTACCACACCAAGAAGCACACAAGACCCGCCCCAGAAGTCTACCAAATCCTCTTACCATGCTCTTGGACAAATTATTCAACTTTTCCACCCAGTGTAGACCCCCTCAATCTCATTTCTCTCCCTCCCCAGAAAACAACCAGTATTCTGAATTTGGTCATCAGTATTCTCATGCATGAATTTTATTTTTCTTTTTAAAGTATGAATGTATATTACTGTAAGTAAAATATGGTACTGTTTAACCTTTTAAACAAATACAATACTCTATGCTGCTGTAACAACCATTTTTTGTCCCACATCACCTTTGATATTTATCTATTCTTTTTTTTTTGCGATACTGGGGATTGAACCCAGGGGCATTCTACCTCCGAGCTACACCCCCGGCCCTATTTTTTATTCTTTATTTTGAAACAGGATCTCACTAAGTTGCAGAGGGCCTCACTAAGTAGCTGAGGCTGGCCACGAACCCGGATCCTCCGGTCTCAGCCTCCCAAGTACTGGGATTACAAGCGTGCGCCACCACGCCCGGCTCTATTTAATCTATGTCGATACACAGAACTCATTTATCTAATTTCATAAAAGTATACAATATTACACCATATAAAAAGCAATACTACTTATCTATTCTCTTAGTGATAGATATTTTGGACATTTCCAATTTTTCACTTTTGGAAATAACACTGCAATGATCATCTCTGTGCAAATACACCTGTCCTAAGAATGGAATTATAGTATCATAGATTATTGGGCATTTTTAATTTTATTAAGTATTACCAAGTTGCCCATAATTTAGTAGCACTAATTTACAACCCCACCAACAGTGGATTCCTCTGGCCTTGCAATTTCAGCAGCACTTCACACTATCAGACTTGCAAATTTTTGCTTATCTGATGGATGAGAAATAGTATCCAGTGCCGCTCCAGTTTGCATTTGCCTGATAACATGAGAGGATAAGCCCCTTACATCATATTTACTGTCTATTCCATTTCCTCTTCTGTAGTTTGCCTATTTATATCTTTTGCCTATTTTCTCTTGGGCTGTTTGTATAGTAATTTTTAGGAGTTTATTGCATAATCTCTATGCTAACGCTGTGTCAATTATATGTCATGCAAATACCTCCTTCCAATCTCTAGTTTGTCTTTTAAATTTACTGATGGTGCCTTTTGATATGCTAAAATTTTAATTCTTAATTTATCAGTTATAATTTATACATTTTAGGTTTTTTCTACAAATTGCCTTGATGCTGTTCTTAAAATCTTGTCCTATTTTTTCTCCAAACTTTCAAAATAAAATTCTGAGCCAGGCATGGTGGCGCACACTTGTAATCCCAGTACTTGGGAGGCTGAGACAGAAGAATCGCAGGTTCGCAGCCAGCCTCAGCAACTTAGTGAGGCCCTCCACAACTTAGTGAGACCCTGTTTCAAAACATAAAAATAAAATAAAATATATAAGACTGGGGGTGTAACTCAGAGGAATAACGTCCCTGGGTGCAATCCCCAGTGCCACACACACACACACATTAAAAATTCTGAAGAACCCTCAAGGGTATATGTGTGTCCCGTGGTTATTACTTTCTTCCACATCCATTCATTTATTTTCCCTTTCCCTCAATCCTTAAGATAGAGTAGATTTTATCAGAATTGACAGATGAAAAGAAGAAAGACTTGAAAATATATAAGATGAGCCCAAGGTCACAAAGGAGTACTTCTATCTAAATGACCCCCAGGCACACTGAGCTCACCACCATTGAAATCGGAAGCCTTATCTTCTCACCCTGATTCACCTCCCCACCCACACGGATTCTCCCTCTGCCTTGGGTGCAGTCCTGGGTTCTTCCAGCCAGCCAGACTTCCCTTCCCAACACACAGCTGGTTGCAAACCAGAATTCCTGAGAGCTGCCGGGTGCCCTCCCCCATCCCCAGGCAGAGATTAGAATGTAATCAGTCTGGGTGGGGGAGGCCAGACGCCCACAGTTTCTAATGCACCTCCAGTGCTTTTAATGTGAAGCCCAGGATGTAGTCACTAGCACTGCGCTCCCCACCCTGCATAACTGCAAATGCCCAAGAAACTTTTCGTTAACACTGTTGGGGAAATCTGCCATTCTCCTATGGTCAGAGGTCAAGGATGCTGCTAAATATGCAGTCATGCACATACTTCCCCCCCCAAAAAAAAAGAATTTCTATAGAAAGAGATTATCAATAACCAAGGATGAGAGTCCTGGACCTAGAAAATGCTACCTCCACTCTCAAAGTACAGTCTGATATGAGAGAAAGCATGCATCCCTTAATTGTCTGGGACTGGCCCATCTCACGTAGCACGATGTTCTCCAGTTCCATCCATTTTCCAGGAAATGACATAATTTTGCTCTTTATGGCTGAGTAAACTCCACTGTGTGTGCATACATTTTCTTTATCCATTCATCTGTCGATGGACACCGGGGTTGGTTCCATAGTTTGGCTATTGTGAGTTGCGCTGCTATAAACATGGGTATGCATGTATCACTATAGTACTCTGACTTTAATTCTTTTGGAAAGATACCAAGGAGTAGTAGAGCTGGGTCATCTGGTGGTGCCATATGTCGTCTTTTGAGGAACACCCACACTGATTTCCACAGTGGTTGTACTGTTGTACTTATTGACAATCCCACCAACAATGTGTAAGCGTTCCTTTTCCCAACATCCTCTCCAGCATTTATTATGGAAGTGAGTCAGGGCAGAGGACCCAGGGACAGGAAGGATTAAAAGAGTCCATAAAGAACAAAAACAGGGAAGGTTAATAAGATATAAATGTAACAGTGACCAGGCAAGGACTGTGGAATCAAAACAAAATTTTAGCCCCCTTGGTAGACTGTATTCTGAGGACAACCTGTGTAAACAAGGATGGGGAAGGAGAGCAGACAAGTGGTACCAGGAGATGAGAGCCACCAGCCCACAAAATAACAACTCAGATTAAGGACTGAAACTGGGAAGAAGACAGTGGCCCCCAAGACCCAATTCTGACCAATCACAAAGGAGCAGGTGGGGGAGGTACAAGAAGGTATAAAAGCTCACCTCCCGAGAACTTCAATGATTACTCTCCTTTGGGGACCCCTCCTCCCTGTGTGGGGGGAGCTGTTTTTGTCTTCTATCTTTCCTTGACTAAAATAAACTTTCATATTACTACACCTTTCATTAGTCCTTGGACTTCATTCGTTGAATTTTCACTAGATGAGAATTCAATAAGAGGAGACACTCCATATCAGAAGCTAGAGAGAAAAAAAGAAAAGAGATCTTATGAAAATTAGAACAAAGACTAGTAAAGTAGTGGAAGAGGATTAGAGGAGGGAGAAGGGGAGGAAAAAGGGAGGTACAGGGAAGGAAATAGACAAAACATTGTCAAGCCCACATATGAATGTGTCACTAGGAATCTCTACCATGCACAGGGAGGGAGAAGAGGGAAAGGGCAAACATGGAGAAAGAAATGGACCAAATAATATTAGGTGTATATATGAAAGTTTCACTGTGACTCTCACTATCATATACATTTACAATGTGCCAATAAAAAAGTATGAAGAAAAAAGTGCATAGCCACGTGCAGTGGTGCATGCCTGTCTTTGGGAGGCTGGGGAAGGAGGATGGCAAGTTGGAGGCTAGGGAAAGGTTACCTAGAGGGACCCTGTTTGAAAATAAAAAAAAAAGAAAACGGGCTGGGGGTGTAGCTCAGAGATAGAACACCCCTTGGTTCAATCCCCAGCACCACCACCCCGACAAAAGCAAAATAGTGCAGTTTTTTGCACCTCCATTACAGTCACCCACAGGGAGCTGGGGGTCAAGGTGGACTCTTGGGCTTCTTCCCAGGTCTTCTCGTCAAATCTTGCATTTGAAAGGGAGGCGTGGGTGATGTGCCCTTACATCAAAGTTTGAAAGCCTGCACTGGTCTGCTCCTCTAGCCCCCCAATCCAATCAGATGCATTCCTGAGAGTTTCAGCTCTCTGCTCGCTAAAGCTCTCCTGGTCTCCAAGCCGTGGGTGGTTTCTCAGCGCAGGACTTCATTATCTGTCCTCTCAGCTAGTGTGGAGACCTAGCAATCTGACCAGCCTCTTCGTCCTAGTACAGCTCTTCACTCTTTTTGAGAGTTGTGAAGCATTTTAAGATGGAAGAATAGAGCTGGTTCTCCCCAGGGGAAAGCACATACACACACACACACACACACACACACACACACACACACACGCACACACATACTCCACTCACATGCTCCAAAACTGTCGCATACAATTCCAAGCAGTTTGCAGAGCCCCTGCAGCATTCCTCAGAACCCTCCAGGCAACAACGCCTGCCTTAGTCTCTGTGTTCTCAAATGCCGATGTGATCATTTCATCCCCTGCTGAAAGCCCCAGCTCTTTGGGGTGGACACCCAGGCCCGCCACAGTCCCCTCCTGTCCCTGACCGCGCAGCCCCCTGCAGCCTGCCCTACGTATGGCGGTTGCCTGTGCACCGGTGCCCCGCCCCATCCAGCGTCTTGCAGATGCTGTTCCCCTCCCTGGAGCCCCTCCTCCCCTGGGGTACCTGGCTTAGCCCTCCTCCTTCCACACTCAGGAACCATTTTCCCTGAGAGGCCTTGGCTGGCGCCTCACCTCCACCCTCAGCTCCCACTCTCTGTGACCCCGTAGGTCCCAGAGCTTCCATCGGCCACAGCCCTTCCTGGAGTGTGTTATGGGTTGCAGGTGTGTAAGCATGTTTCTTATGAATCTCCTCACATTGGGGTCAGGAAGGGAAGCTTCCATCTCTGCAGAAGCTCATCAAAGGCTGCTAATAAGCCGGATGTGGTAACGCATGCTCGTTATTCCAGTACGTGGGAGGCTGAGACAAGAAGACCACAGGTTCAAAGCCAGCCTCAGCAACTTAGCAAGACCCTGTTTCAAACCCTGCTAGGGGTGGAGTTCGGAGGAAGAATGCCCCTAGGTTCAATCCCCAATGCCACAAACAAAGGAACAGATCTAGCGTTGAATCTACTCTGTCATACTGCTTTCCAACGTATGCTGTAGTAGCTTAGTCTTTTTCCCTTATAAATAAAAGTGTGATGCCTTATGTCTTAATCAGGGTGGCAAGTGTATGTGTGTTCATGATACTATTCTTTATACACTTTGTGTGTGTATGTGAGATACTGGATGTGGAACCCAGGGGCATTCTACCTTTGAGCTATGCCCCCAGCCCTATTTTATTTTTATTTTGAAACAGGGTCTCGCTAGGTTGATGAGAGTCTCACTACTTGCTGAAGCTGTCCTCGAACCTGCAATCCTCCTGTCTCAGCCTCCCAAGTACTGGGATTATAGGCATGCACCACCATGCCCAGCTTCTTTATATGCTTTTTATATTCCTAAAATATTTCATACTTATATGGAGCTTCTTCAAAAGAATGTAAAGACCATATGATCCAGCTATACCACTCCGTGGTATCTTTCCAAAAGAATTAAAGTCAGAATACTATAGAGATACACACATACCCACAATTCACAATAGCCAAATTATGGAACCAAACTAGGTGTCCATCAACAGACTGATAAAGAAAACGTGGTATATACACACAATGGAGTTTTGCTCAGCCATAAAAAAGAACAAAATTATGTCATTTGCAGGAAAATGGATGGACCTAGAGAATATTACGCTGAGATCGGCCAGTATCAGAAAGTCATGGGTTGTGTGTTTTTTCTCAGATGTGGAAGCTAGAGAGAAATTAGGAAACAAAAGGGACCTCAGATAAATGAGGAGACCAGCAAGAACAGCGGGGAGGGGACTGAAGGAGGGAGATGGGGAGGAGAAAAATGAGGCTTGAGGGAGTGGACCGCTCAAATAACGTTACATCCATATATGACGCCGTGACCAGTCACTCACGTGGCGGCGGGGGATGCGGATGGAAACACACCAAGGGCTGTGTGCATGTATGAATGCATCACTTTAAATCTTACTATGATGTATAATTACAATGCACCAATAATAGTATTTAAATTGTTTATACGTTTAAGTAAAAAAGACAAAAGTTGTAATAACAGTAACAAGCATATGCCTCGGTGTCCCTCAGTTCTGTGGAAACACGTCCCCGGATTTGAGCCCCCAGAACCTCGCCCAGTCCCGACTTCTCCGAAAGTCTTCCTCCGAGAATTGTGCAAGGCTGTTGTCCACTGGTTGTGGGAGGTGAGAACTGAGAAACCTTTTTCTCTGTTTAAATGTTCAAGTTCAGAAGCTCATCAAGGACATTAGAAACCCATCCTGAATTAGAACGAAAGAGAAAGGTTTTGGAGCCAGAAATTTTATCCCAGAAAACATTTGAACATCCCCATGAAGACCACCAACTAGAGTATTCTGTTTATTTTTAAAGGGATAAGAGCTTCAGTCACACTGAGTCGTCAAATTTTCAGGCAAAACCAGGATTGACACAGTCACTTTCATCTAGGAAGTGAAAGAGGAAAGAAAGAAAAGAAAAGAAGAGAAGAGAAAAGAGAAAAGAAAAGAAAAGAAAAAAAGAAAAGAAAAGAAAAGAAAGAGCCGGGCGTGGTGGCGCACGCTTGTAATCCCAGTACTTTGGGAGGCAGAGACCGGAGGATCCGGGTTCGCGGCCAGCCTCTCTCTCTCTCTCTCTCTCTCTCTCTCTACTTAGTGAGGCCCTCCGCAACTTTGTGAGACCCGGTTTCAAAATAAAGTATAAAAAATAGGGCCGGGGTGTAGCACGGAGGTAGAACGCCCCTGGGTTCAATCCCCGGTACCGCAAAAAAAAAAAAAAAGAGAGAGAGAAAGACAGATGCTGGGAAAGTTGCTGAATACGAATGGGACACGCTCATTAAAGAAAGAACTTTTACAAACAAATAACTTTAAAATATTCCAGCCGGTGTTGTTTTATATCTTCTACCCTTTTGCCATTACAATAACTTTTTCTCTCTGCCTTCTAAAACAAACAAACAAGAAATGTCGCTTGCTTTTAAAGTGTCACTTCTTTTTCGCTTTGATTTAGTGCCCTTTGGCTGTCAGCCTCCTGGCCCCAGGCCAAGTTGTCAGACTTCTCCGCTTGGCCTGGCAAGGAGGGGACGCAGCTCCGGAAGCCTGCTGGGGCCAGCGGTCCTGCAGCAAAGCCCCTGCACTGTCAACCACCTCCTGTCCGGCTTTCCCTCCTTGGACAGGGCGGGTCTTCAGGATGCTCCTTCCCTTTCTCCTGCAATTAAGGCTCTGTCTGCAGCACTGCACACCACCACCGCTGCTCCAAAACTGGGTGGAAGCGCTGATCCTCAGAGGAAACAGCAGAAGCCTATGAAAGTGCTGCCGAGGTCCTATCTAGGGAAAACAACAGCTAACCAAACAGAACAATCCTTTTCTCTTCCAAAATCCTCAATTCTGAAATCATTGCTGTGAGTCACAGCTGTAACTGAATCTGACTCTGAAGGCAGGCAAGACCACAAAGGAGAGCAAGTCAACAGATGCTGGCAAGGCAGCTCTGGGGACCTTACAGACAGAGAGCATTTTGCACGTGTTTGCGGCATTGGTGTACCTGGTTCAGGATCAGCTCTTGCACTAACTGGTTTGGTCTTAAACAAGTCATGGAATCTCACTGAACATTCATTTCCTCCCCCTATAAGACAGGAAGAGAGATAAATTAAAACTACTTCAAAGCCAGGTGTGTTGGCACATGCCTATAATCCCAGTACATGGGAGGCTGAAACAGGAGGATCACAGGTTCAAGGCCAGTCTCAGCAATTTAGTGAGGCCCTCAGCAACTTAGCAAGAGCTTATTTCAAAATAAAAAGGGCTGGGGGTGTAGCTCAGAGATAGAATGCCCCTAGATTCAATACCCAGTACCAAATAATAATAATAATAATTATTATTATTGTTGTTGTTATTACTATTGAAGTAAACTAAAGTACAAAATTGTATGCATGGATACACATATGCATATAGGTGCACACAGATATGTGTATTTGGAAGTACATGTACTAGAACAGAAACATGTTTCTCTTTTCTACATAATGACCTTTCAAATGCTTTATCATTCCACACTGAGGATCCTCTAGCTCTTCCCCAGGTAGGTAAGGCAATGGACTGACACAAAAGAATCCGTGCTGCCCAGTTAGGATCTGATCAATAAAGTATCAGTACAACATTTCAGAAATTTAAAAACCTTTTCAGCCAAGGATGCACTCTTGTCTGGGGCTCTGAGGACAATCACTCCCTCCCATTAAACAGCTTCCTGTTTTGCTCTATAGGATCCTTTATCTCACTGGACCCTTTGATTGCACTATTTTTGTTTTGCTTTTTTCCTACCAGCAAAATCATTGCACCTGAACAAGAAACCATTTTTTTTCAAATACGTTTTCTCACAGAATCAGTGACATAAGAGGATTAATGTTTGTTTTCAATCCTGACTTCTCCTCCTACATCTATTTTTGAAACAAATTTTATTTTGGGATGTCCTGACTGGGATGATACTAAATTGGAAAGCCTGGTGCAAATTTTATTGACCTCTATTTCCGACTATAAAGGATGTCCCCCACTAATCTGTCATCTACAGAGCAGACAAAGACCAGAGGCCAGGGAAGCTGAGCCAGATGGTATGCATAAGACACCCCCAACCAGACACTTTATGTTTTGTTGCTTGGTTTTTAAATAGTTGACTAGAAGGAGGAAAAAACACATGGGCATCCTTCTTATTCCAAGCTGAGCTAAACTAAATGCTAATTGTAACACTCATGATAAACACAATGCCTGAGAATAAGTACTTCGTCAATGTTTATTGGATATGAGAGAATGGATAAGGGAAATGATGGATGGATGGATGGATGGATGGATGGTTGAGTAGATGAGCAGAAGAATGAATGATCAATGAGTAAATATTATTGATGGTTTTTTATTTAAACAATACAGAAAACACAAAAGATAAAAGTTGTCATTCAGGGAAGTATGAAAGTTATAAAGTGTAGCCAGACGTAGTGGTGCACTCCTGTAATCCCAGTATTTGAGAGGCTGAGACAGGTGGATCGCAAGTTTGAGGCCAGCCTCAGCAGTTCAGTGAGGCCCTCAAAAACTGAGTGAGACCCTATTTCAAAATAAAATAATAAAACAGGGCTGGAATGTAGCTTGGAGGCAGAATGCCCCTGGATTCAATCCTAGAACCGCACACACACAAAAAAAATAAAGTCAATGTTTCCATTCTCCACTCTTCAGAGATAAACAGTGATAAGTTTGATCTATGTCCTTAACTATTTGTCCTATCTTTAATTCTATTCTATTCTATTCTATTCTGTTCTGTTCTGTTCTATTCTATTCTATTACCTATGTATCTCATTATTTTTTTCCCAAAACATAATCACATTTCCATAGCAATTTCTATATCTTATTTTTCACTTGTGTATCAAGGACACCTGTTCACGTCAGTGTGGAGAGATCCACCTTATTCCTCTCAATGGCTGCATGGGATTCCGTTGTGTAGACATCACATAAGTGATTCAGTCTGACTCCTCTTGAAAATTATGGGCTGGGTGTGGCTCAGTGGTAGACCACTGTTTGGTATGCAGGAGACCCAGGGTTCAATCCCCAGCACCACAGGAAGAAGGAAGAGGAGGAGGAGAAGAAATTAAGTTTAATTTTTATGCCTTTTGTACAATACTGCAATGTACTTCCTTGCACGCATGTTACTAACCACCTGTATTTTTGAATTGTTACTATCTTTTGCTATCTTCTTTGTCATTTTTTTTTTTTTTTGCGGTACCAGGGATTGAACGCAGGGG